>QNGE01004897.1:0-10091 GCA_008508345.1 Paragonimus westermani | reverse complement strand
AGGGTTTGCTGTTTCTTCATGGTTGTGTGGCAGTTAAGCATTAGTGTGAACCACTGATGTATTGCTGTCTATGATGTTGATGATGATGCTCCAGCCCGGGAGACGAACACGATCTACAGTGGCCAACCCCTTAGTGAACGATTTCATTTACCTACGCCAGGGCATTATCTGTCCGACTCGCACCTTACACCAGTCGGTCGCAGTGTCAGCGAACAGTGCTCGGTGCGGAAGACGACCAGCTGGCATCCTCAGTACAGGGCCTGACCATCCAGATCTAACCATCTCATTCTAAGCACTGAACAGTAAAGATCGTTTGACAGTCTGTGCCAAACACCCGCTTTCTAACCTCTTCGTTACTTACTCGCTAGTACTACACGATACGAGCGATTGAACGCAGACATCGGGGCAGTGAAAGCCGTAAGGAAGCTGTCTCGCTGATGACGCCTTACTCTCACTTGCAGTGTCAGCCAACAGTGCTCGGTGCGGAAGACGACCAGCTGGCATCCTCAACACAGGGCCTGACCATCCAGATCTAACTATCTCATTCTAAGCACTGAACAGTAGAGATCGTTTGACAGTCAGTGCCAAACACCCGCTTCCTAACCTCGTCGTTACTTACTCGCTGGTGCCACCCGATACGAGCGATTGAACGCAGACATCGGTGATCAAACAATTGAAGACGGTTCACGTCTTCTACCCTGAGCGGCCATGTTTCGCTGCCGTAAATTAACACAACCCCCACTGTCGTCTTATATACACTACCCTTTATCCTCAGAGGGATACCCTTCTGTCGCCAGAGGTGTCCACGATAAGGGAATACCACCATAGCATCAGATATTTGAGCTTTTCTTTCATCTCACACGCTTCTGTCGCCTGCGATGCAGCTTCTCAGGTACGCAGGTCGATCAGCAACCTCCAGGACTTTATTATCTAACAATAAGTCCACGTCATCAAGGCATGCTTTCAGAAACACTTCGCATTTTGAGGCCGCAAAGCACATTCCGAAGTACTCAGCAGAACACCAAGCGGCGTCTAGCATCGTTTGTGCTGCTTGACAGTTTTCAAAAAGTAACACCTTGTCGTCAGCAGAATCAACATCAGTCAGTATTCCACCGGGTGGGAAGTCCACGCCGGTATTTTGCGAATACCGTAGACAGTCCACCATTATTTCGTCTATGACCAAATAAGACAAGAATGATGAAATTGGACAGCTTTAACGTACGCCGCTTGCGGTGCTCAAACTGTCAGACAGTTTACCGTATATCTTAATGGGATTCAAGCGCTGGCAGTATGCTCACATACTTGGTTGATACACATTTGCGTTTAGGTGACTCAAAGGGCAGATAGACCCACTGAATCAAACGCACCTTCGTAGTCGAGAAACGCAGTTGCTGGTCCGCGGTACACATGACGCTGCGCCAGAATTGGGAGAATTGAAAATGTGATCTATACATCACTGCCCACGGAGAAACCCTGTCTGCTCCTACCTAATGTTTGCCTCCCGGACTGTAGTGAGCCGACCAAGTGTAATGGGTGCCAGAACCGTAGTGATGACTGGGGTCCAATTGATTCTCCTGTAGTTTTCGCATGAGCCCCTGAGACCTTTCTTGAATGTGGGAGTTATTATCGAGTGACCCCAACTCGGGGGGGATGGTTTCCGTTGTCCACACGGGTTGAAACAACTGAGTTAAAGCCTCTACTAACACCTCCCACCTTCTTTTAAAAGTGCTCGCACGAAGTCATCTGGGCCAGTAGCCCTATAACGTTTGACAGCAGAAGTGATAATGTGGACCTCAGTCTTAGTGGGTGGTTCCGAATCTACCAACCAGTGCCGCGTTACAAGTTTGTGGCAACAACATAGTAGAAGCAGGAGGCCAACTAAATTGACCATCGAAGTTTTCCGCACAGCGCTCTAACCTTCTGGACTTATTACAGATGAGTTTGCCATCTGTCTCACTGATAGCTTCACTGACAGATGGTCGCCTGGGACCAGTAGTACGGATAAGCTTGAAGCGTTTACTGATGTTTTCTGAACGATAAGCCTTCTCTATTAACCAAGCCTCACAATCAGCCTTTACGCTACGTTTCATCTTCCTACGGACATCTTTCCCAAACATGTTATATGAGCTGCCAGGAAGGATGCTCCGTCTGACTCCTAACAACTCCAGAGATTTCTCCGAGATAGGACCGTGGGGAGGGGGTCAGCAGTAACATGTTTTCGCCTGTCCACCCTTTGGTATGCAGTAGATAGGGCGACCCGGTTTGTACTACGCGACGGCCGATGCAGTATGGAACTAACAGTGTTACGAGTACTCGTAGTTGTGTGTAAACTGAGACCCTGCCAGGACGTTCAGACCTAGGCAGTAGGACGATTAGAGTTCTCAAACAAAGCTTTTGGCTCATAAGCCTGTACTGCACAGCAATGGGTGAGTGATAGTGTACCAGAACTGGTAATTTTTCCGGGAAAGGACACCAACCTTTATCGAACCCCCAGGCTGGAGCACCAGGAGAGTGGTCTGTCAGACCTGTATCTATTGGTCTGCCCGACACGAGTAACTCTACCAATGTGGTTGCCACGCCATCAAGTTTGTCCTAATAGGCCATCGAGATGAGCGAGCCATCACGCCGTGTCAGGGTCCACTCTCGTTGACCTGAGCTGTACATGGATTCATTACGGGCCTCACGCGTGTCCACACTAAGCACGACGGCAAAGGCAAGCACTTGGTAACTTGAAAATTAAAAAATTGTTGTAGTCTGTTTAATCGAACAGTCCAGAGGGAAAACGTGCACGCAACTTACCCGCCCCCGAGTATATGAACAGCCGTCTCATCTAACATTGGCCCATCCAATGGATGGTGTAAGTCCGAATAGAAATGTCACCAGTCGCGGGTCAGGTGACTCCGATTATTTGTTGTTCAAACAATAAGGAACCCCAAAGGACACGAAAAGTTCGCCGACGGGCGTTCGAATGGGTTGGGCGGCAGGTTTACCAGCAAACTTCAAGGTCACATGCGCCCATGTGACATACTCACACGAGAACGCGGCGTCGCATATGCAGTGGCAAGTACTACTCAAATTCACATTTACTCATATGCATTATAAGAAGAAAACGGAATAAGCTGACAGGAGACTCATCTGAAACGACAGTTAACAAACATGATATTCCGCGGGTAACTCGAACTTCGTGGAATGATTCCCCTTTCGTACACAAATAACAGCAAAACACCGACACACGGAATATGATCTGAAGTTATGATAAAGTGGTTTGAGAAGTATGTGGGAAAATAGCATAGTTCATTCAATGTCAGCGTTTGTCATGATATGCAGTTTAAATGGTCCGTTACAGGCAAATCCCTTCCACACTTTGAATCCGCATGGTGGTGAACGCTAGCAGCATTCTTAGGAAGATATTTAAGGCCCAGCAATCGAAATTTGAGGGATAGTTAAAGGATTCCCGCCAATTTCAACAACAATCCCGTGTGTACTCTCTGGTGAACACTCCCGGACATTTGCGTGTTGAGAAACACAGAATAAAGGAAGCGCCGTCATGCTGCCCATATAGAAATGTGGCATGCGAGTGAGTCCATCGTGCACTCCAAAAGACGTCCTGCGAACGATAATGTTTTTCCGTATGACTTGTATGGTAACAAATTCCAGCATCGCAAACCTCAGTTGCACAGTATGCTGGTTCGTCCATTATCGGACTGGTGGACACCCGACCAACATAGCAAACCCGGTCCACCCACACAAGGTTCAGGTTGGTAATGCTGTTACTCATCCGGTGAATATACTTTCGGCTATGGAGATGAACAGCACGTCTGTGAGAAAATGACTCACTTTAAAAGTGCTCGTGAAGTGAGATTGTGTGATAACAGGGAGTGTGGGATTAGAGTGCGCCGACACTATTTAGGGTTTTCTTGTACTAGGCACAGTTTTCATGTTACGTGGATACTGAACATGTTAGGCAGTCATAGCATCCTAGAGGCATCCTAATGCTGGAACTCCTTGTGTTCATTCTTAGGACCTCTCCCCACCGGTGTCCTAGGTGCAGAGGTGTGATTAAATTACTCATCAGTTAAATTTAGGCAGCTCCATATTGTGGCGTGCTATACTGACAGATATGACTTGGGTGGGCTCAACGTTTTTACGCACCGATGTCAAAGGAAAAGGCCATCAGTTACAGGATGGTCTTTGAACGAATGTTCAAAATCTTGCCTTGCATGTTTGCTGTTTCAGCCTTCATTGCTGGTCTCCAGCAGCACAATGAAGGGAAGTTGGTGGTATTTGTCCACAATGTACCAGAGGATTTTGACGAGTTCATTCGCTGAATGATGTTTTTCGATGTTACTGCCAGTTAGTTGGCTTAGTTGCTTACCATAGGAATCATATTTAACGATGGTCCCGTATTATGGTTCTCATAGGGACACAGGTCAGTTTACTGCAGGCTGTTTATTCCGTCAGCAGTGAAGCGTACCGGTGTCAATTTAAAACCTGTGCCATTCGGTACCCACATCACTCGCCGTATGGAAGACGGGAACAAACACATTAAAAGTGTTCTCTCAGTGAGAACATCTGTGTGCCTTTTTCCGATTCGTAGTGAACACTGAGCTCATGCGATTGTTCGGGCGGAGCTGGAATATACTACACCGATTCTACCGTGGTGCTTTCGTCACAAGATATCAGAGTCGTTTTGCCTCATAAGTCGCAACTGCACGAAGGTTGTAGGCGTATCTTGCGCGGAGGGCACGCGGGATGTTGGCTGCAACAGGAAAGCACTTTCCACCTTAACATTACGAGGGTATCAAGTGTCACGGCAACTTTCCGTCGCAGTGGCTGATTCCGTGTTCCTCCAGATTGACGGACGTCTTTCTGGTTTGGTTGGCGGGGAGTCCGTGATTGTTGTTGTAATATTTTGAAGTCGGAACCCTGTCCTGTAAATGTGATGAACCATTTGTTTGTTTGCCTCTGCCAGCTTTCACATTCTCCTTTAGATAGAATAAGAAATGCGGAGGATGCTCGCCTAGACATGGTCGTTACTTTAAGGTGTATGAGTTGAGCCGATCGTGGACACGTTGCTGCTTCGCGATGGATAATGATTAAAACTCAAGTCACCCTGATATTTCGTTGCAATACTCAATCCCAGGTAGGGTGGTTATGTGGATAAGTGGGTGAACATCTTTCCCGTACTTACTGAAAAAATGGACGGTGGTAGCGAATAGTATGAGACGTTGTGCTATAACTCAGAAAGGGTTACCAGAATCCAGATACCCCTGGTCAGGAACAGCCTGGTAGTAAACTATAACACTGTAACCTGCAGCATTTTCCCACTAAACATGAGAAAAGTGTTACAGCAGGAATAAGGTCAACAAGAAAAATTTCATGCATGCCTGGGAAAACTAAGGCGCATGCCTGCAGCCCCTAAACAATCTCCCAATTTTTCCTGTAACAAGCGGAGGAAATCCAACGTTGAATGTTTTGTGGTTGACTAAGAGATGCCGCAAATTAGGATAATTGGAGATCCCATGGAAGTAGTTCTTGCCAAATGGATTGATGAAGGTGCCTGTGTGAATCAGAAATAAGGTTAGGTAGAGTTTTGACAAACGGCTTGCTTCGAAATGTGAAGACTGCAACGTTTGCCAGATGTGCTTTCACCACAAGGAATCCGTGGAACCAAATGAAGAAAACGTAAGTGGATACAGCACAGTCGATGCTCTGGCTGACACCATTGCTCGTATGCCTACTGCAGAGTTTGTCAACGTGTTCTTACGTGCGTGATCTATGATAACGTGGACCATGCAGCGTGACGAACAGAAAGGAAGAATGATCCTCTTCTAAAAAAAGAAGAAAGTTGAATGGCGCATTTCAGCGCCATGTGAGAAAAACCACGACGCTGTTCAGGGCCACCTATGAGCTGTGCTCATTCATTTTCAACCGCCTTTGAATTCGCTATCATCGTTCGTAAAGTGAGGTTAACCGGGCTTTAGTTCAGGGTATGCCAGACGGCCAAGTGCATGTATTTATTTACATTTATGTGCATGAACACATTTAGGTTCATGAGCACTCCAAATCAACTGAATATTTGTGCATATATTTGTGAACATTTACTCTTTGATAATTACTTGAACGTGAATGTATATACATATTCCCGCATGCACACATACCGGAAAAAATGACAACAAATATGGTTGACAGCATCCTAATCGGATTAGCCTGTCACAATAACCGAACCTGAAGGAAGCTCTGCTTAACCACCACTGCAAATGGCTCGCGCTGAACCACTTGCGGTTCCACTCTCACACTACATATTCAGTGTAAACTCGAAAGAATAAGAACGGTGGGTGTGCGAGTGGAGCCCTTTTGTCCAGCCGGCGAACGTTGGTCAGACCAATGACTGGTTAGCACGAAGAGCAAACACTTATCTCTCGGAGAATAAACATGGAGACTTCAATGGAAAGGTCTATACTGGTAAGAAAGATTTGTGGGGTGGAATGAAAAAGGCATTCCGGTATAGGAATGCATGCACTCTGGAAAAGGCGCGGATGAAAAACAAACTTCCAATTGGAGTGTGAAAAGAACAGGTAAACCATTCATTATACATTACACCAGCAGAGCTGAAGGAAAGTATGGTTGAAAGACCACCGGCGCCCAAGTTTCTGAGAAGAAAATAGATGTACTGATATGACATACCAGCGCATAGGATACACGTCGTCTTTTCACCGACGGTGTACTAGGAGTAGGTTGGTGGCCTACTAATCCCAAACAACCATCGCATTCGCGGCCGCACACATCGCAATGCCATATAGTCACGTCACCGCTGGCTCCTTTGCGTACCGCACACTCTCGTTCTCGGCTACGCAGTAACTGCTCGTGGAACTTGTGGACGCCCGTCCGAATCGCATTCCTCCAGGCCGCCCGATTCAATGCCGTCTTCACAACATCTGAAATTAATGTTCTGACGTGAAAGACTAATATGGATAACATCCTGGTATCTCCGCTTCTGGCCACCAATATTTCGCTCACCTGATTTCACTTGTCCGTACAACATATGCTCCGGGATACGGTCGTCGCCCATTCGGCAGATGTGACCTGGCCAACGGAGCTGATTCAGCATCAGCATGGCTTCCATCTCATTCCTATCCGCTCGCCGTATTACCTCAGTGTTCGGAACCATGTCCCACGATGTGCCTTAGACATTGCACATGGAAGCAGCTCACATAGCTCGCGTTCCGCTGATACACTATCCACGTTTCATTGCCGCACAGGCAGTATAGACAGCACCATTGAGTGGTGGACATAGAGCTTGCCGGCAGTCTTCAGGCTGTGGTCCCTCCACACACGTCTTTCAAGACATCCGGAAGCAACACTAGCATTTGCCACGTGAGCTCTTAACTCGTGTTCGACGGACAGATCGGTGGACAAGGTGCTACCCAAGTATCAAAAGTTTGCACAGTTATCGTCAACGTCTCCACCGACGCGACTTCGGAGTGAAGGTGCAGAAACAACACCTTCACCCGGAGAGGGCCAAAGGAAAAAGAGGTCTCACTTGTGTTGATGTCCGGTCCAAACTTGGATGCTGCCGACGCGAAGACTCTCACTAGGCGTTGCAGTTTTTAACTGTGTGCGAATAGCACGCTGTCATCTGCGAACAGAAGCATGCGCATCGTTGAGGTATGTAGCCGGGTTGGGACGCCGAGACGTAAGATCTTCAGCAGGCGCCAACCGTCGGGTACTCAACACACTCTCCCGCCGAGTCCTGAAAAGTGACTGTCAGCATGGCAGTTAAATATAGACTAAACAGGGCTGGGGTTAGGACACAACCTTGCTTCATGCCAGTGACAACGTCCAAACCATCAGAGGCCGGTCCACACGATTGTACCTTCGCTCTCCTGCCCACGTGCAACAACCTAGTCATACCGACGCACTTACTCGGACATTCAAACTTACCAAGCTGCGTCCATGACGTCTCACTGCTCACGAAATCAAATGCCTTGATGAAGTCTGTGAAGAGGGCATACAGGGACTGGCTACGTTCCCAGCATTTCTCTTGAAGTTGTCGAGCAGCAAACACCAGGTCCATCGTATTCCGACTTACCTGGAATTCACATTGCTCCTCAGGAACATTTGTCTGCAAGACTTCCGTATTCAGCCGGTTGGCGGCATCCGATTCGGACTAGCCTGTTACAGTGAGGAAAGCCAAATGACGCCTGCACTTAACTAGGTGACACACACACACAGCGCCCATACTTCGTCCTGTTTCGTGTAGGCGTAAAAGCTGAACCTACCAGTCTGTCAGCAAAATAGGCTGCATTCGACCTCCGTGGTTTGGTAGTGGAAATGTGAGGTTTGAAACAACGCTTTGTTTAACTCGACCTGTGTCAGGCTTATGTCTGGCGATTTAATTACGTGTGATTATTTACACATTAGGATTACTAGATCGTATAATCATCAATCCGGATGATAGATCAGTGATTTTTAATTATTGTAGATGTCAAATTACATAATTGTTCGGGTTTCAGTCTTGATCTACCCTTATGTTTTGTGTGGTTCACAGCCGACGATAAGTATGTTTTTGTAAGTCGCTTTGTTGTGCTTGCGGGAATTTGGTCTCAATGTTTCATTTCTATCAGGACAGGAACGGATATGATTGGCACGCTGTGATTGTTTTTTTGTAAGTGACATTGTGTACTTACTCTCACTTGCAGCTCGGTTGTTTGTTTACAAGGTCTATGCACCTTGATGTTGAGTGTTTGAATATAGACGTAGTTATTTTCAGTAGTTAGGTATCTTCTCGTCCCCTTCTTTTTTCCTTCTCTCTCTTTCTATACAGGGTTTGCTTTTTCTTCATGGTGTGACAGTTAAGCATTAGTGTGAACCACTGATGCGTTGCTGTCTATGATGATGATGACGATGATGATGATGATGATGATGATGATGATGATGATGATGACATTGTGTACGATTTGTTTTTATTCATTCCCGAAAAGCCAGTCCACCCGAGCATCATTCCTCCGTTCTGTTCCCTTGTCCATCCCTGTTAGTCCCGGCCTGCCACCCATCACTGTGGGCCAGGTGATTCGTAGCACCTGGCGACAGGATGGGTTTCGGGGGTTCTATCGTGGGGTGAGCGCGTCGTATGTAGGGTCTTTGGAGACAGCGTTGAATTTTGTAATCTACGAGAATGTCAAGGCCAAGTTGCTCTGGTGGGACCGTCGGCGTCAACACCACCAACAGCAACAGATCAGCGTAGCCACCGCATCTTCCCGATATCCGGAGCCTGCTGCTACCTCTTCCCGCGTTCCCCATGTTCCGTCATCGCCGCCGCCATCCACGACCTCCGCTGATTTGCGTGGCTCCAAAGGCGGCAGCAAGCTGAACGCCTCCAGTGACATGGTGCTGTGTATGTTGGCAAGCGCATTCTCCAAGGCGGTGGCGATTACAGCAACTTATCCCCACGGTAATTGGTCGCGTTAATTCAGTATGAACCTCATAAATAAGCTTGTTGTCAATGTATCTAATCGTCTCAGTTATATAGCGTGTGCACGAGAACGATGGGCAACCACTTGCAGTAGACTGTCTTATGTGTGTGCTGCTCCGTTTTATTACCCAGGTTGATTGTTTAGGTATTCAAACCGTACCATCTGTACCATTTGGTTAATGTGCTTGTTGATCCAACTGTTACTTCATACATCTGCTAACGGTTCATGAAAATTCGTGAACATTGATCGCTCCGTATCAGTGGCTGTGAATCCTCTCTGTAATGACTGCTTATCTTGGTCTATGACGTATTTATCCACATGTGCAAGGCTACAGAGTTTTTTAAAATAAATTTTCCACCTTGTTTTACTTTCTTCACCATTTCGTACGTTAACGATAGTGTCTGTAGACGCAATATCCTTATTTCAGTTAAGGAATTTACAGATATTCGGTAGCTCTGTTGTAGACTCTTGACCCAATAAACTGGTTCGTCCACGGTATAATAAGGCGACTGATAGGAACTCGGATTCTCCTCTTTGATATACCTAACACGGCAAGTCTTGGTCCCGAAGGTAACGCGGCGGTCCCCGTTAACTGCGCCCAAGACAAACCAAAAG
>QNGE01004896.1:31442-52740 GCA_008508345.1 Paragonimus westermani | reverse complement strand
AAGCCGGTTGCAGCAAGCTGTTCAACAGCTCCCAAACTGAGTGTCTACCTCCGTTTGCCATACAAAGCTTATGACATTACGGCTCTGTCGAAAACCTGTCCCCCGATGGCCCCGGGATTCACGTTCTTTACAGTCCAACTGATCATGTTGTCCACCACCACTCGAATCTCAACAGCACCTCTGAAAACACCGCTACCGAGTAACGCCAAATCTTACATCACCTGAGAATTCTCGTGTGAGTGCCAGGCCACTTGTATAGTCAGAACGGAGTGACAATTACGCTGTCGGTTCAATGAATACATTCCAGTTCGGGTTCGCAAAACCCACATAGACACCGTGACGCCCGACTCAGGTCAGAATGTGACAACTCACACGGAACCGGTGTTATTGGTTGCCTGACGCTTATTGACCTGTCTTCCCTAAGTAAACTTGGAGAAAGCGTTTCGAATAGGTTACGCAACAAAGAATCAAATCAAATCAAATCAAATCAAACGAATCAGAGGACAAAACGTTGCTGATTCTTTTCTTGCAGACCGAATGCAATTTAACACACGGGGACAGTGAGAATCTGTGGGCTCTGCAAGAAACAACTGATGAGTGATGTCAACATTCGCCAACCCATAGATAGACATGTCGTTATCTCTACTTTGCAACCTGTTTGGAAGAAATATCGCTAAGGAACTACGTGAACTGTTCGGTATTCTTGCAGACCGAATGCAATTTAACACACGGGGACAGTGAGAATCTGTGGGCTCTGCAAGAAACAACTGATGAGTGATGTCAACATTCGCCAACCCATAGATAGACATGTCGTTATCTCTACTTTGCAACCTGTTTGGAAGAAATATCGCTAAGGAACTACGTGAACTGTTCGGTATATTTGGCAGTTTTGTCGATTTCGATAACACCGTATAGAGGCAGGAGTAGAGTACCCAGATGGCAATGGGTGTGTTCGAATGCGGCGATTCAAAGCGGTTGCTCACGCGTCCCACCTCGACAGGTGAGGTAGTGGTAGACAATTCCGAAAACGGATTGTACACATTCCCCAAATTGTACCACAATGTATGTGACATGATTTCATATTCTGAAGAAGCTCATTACATTGACCAAAAAGAGTGTTCGACAACCGCGAGTATACAGAGTTGATGGAAACATCTTTTGGCCAGATAAAGCAACACTGCTTAACCCAGTGGCATGCGTAATTTACTACTAGTGAAAATTACGGCCAAGTAGTCACATCATCTGTGAATTATCGTGTCAGTGCCAGCACACTTGTTCAGACAGAACGGAGTGACAATTTGTTTGTCGAGCCAATAATACATTCCTGTTCGGGTTCGTAAAACCCACACAGACACCACTAAACCCGACTGAAGTCAGAATGTGACAAATCACACGGATCGATTTTGTTGACTTCGCTTTGCCAGCACAGTGCACTCGAAGATTGCCTGATTCTATGGTGTTCTCTATCACGCTAACCTACTTTGTAGGAGCGTATCAAATATGGGTAAAGCCTAGTAAGCAGGAATGCGTCTCCGTTACACCATCAGTCTGAACAGTGATCGCCCACGTGTTTGTGTGTACGAGTGACTGCATCTAATCACAAACCTCAAACAAGTCAGCGTTACTCAAAACTAACAGCAACAAGACTGCGTCCTACCGATCGATTTTTGTGCAGTGTGTTCAACAAAAACTGCGATTCATTTCTTCCTTCGAAGCCTGACAGAGTGCCTTCAGTAAAGTTGTGCTCCATTCAGAGTAGTGTTCAGCACAGGTCTGTTAATTGGCCATGTATTCTTGACCAATAACAGGGACTATTTATGTTTACAAACCATACATCAAAATTAATGAAACTTCCTGAATCCCCATAGATGGTTGGCCAGCCATCTTTCAAAATGAGGCACAACAGTGGAAGCAATCCGATTTGAGAAGCACTGTTCACCAACAAATGTTACGGAGTGTTTGCCTACTGTGAGATCATCGGCGCATGGTTGCCTCATGAGAACGTCACAAGAAATTTGTACCTTAACACAGCACAACGATGTACCACTGATGTGTCCCAACGATAACGGGACTCGCGTTTAGTGTTTCATTTGAACATGAGTTAACTGAAGATTCCATGGAAATGCACGGAATTGCAACCGATTTCGAACAACTCTCCGGATTCCATTTCCATGCCCATTTAGTTTATTTACCTGTTAAAGTCATTCCAGTCCAGAGAGGTCTGCATCATATTCCGTTTTTATCATACGAAGATCGGGGAGATAACTGATGAATACAAAGTGATTCAGCACATCCTGAGGACTTTCGTTGCATTTAGCTGAACCCATTGGCACCATGCCAAATTTGTAGTCGGACCGTACTGTTTCATGTTACAATGATATTTACTCGTGGAAATGGCTGATTGTCATCTAACTAACACAACTAGCGTGTTCTATAACATGCGGGAAATGTTAGATCAGTTCTCACACTTACCATTGTACTGACAGAGACAGAACTACGTTGTGCAAAATTACTACGTGACTGGTTCAAGATTCGGAATATCCCAAGCAATGCCGTGACTAGCCCAATTCATTTGAAACACTACAGACTTATACAGTGTGGGATTTGTGAGTAACGGTGGCGTGAGAATCCGACTCCGATGCTCCAACCAGTCCGCCTCACGGTTTCCAGACAATTTCAGTTAGTCTACATAAAATTAATAATATACGGAGAGTGTCTATCAAGCCAACCGGGTTTCTTATGGGACGTTCCTTCACTGCACCGAAAGTAGTGCCCGATGTTGTTTATTCTGTGCTCACTGCGAATGATGACTACGACATTCTCGATGTTGGTCTCAGTGCACACGCACGAGCACGGTACTCCCGAACTGGATCGTACGGAACGTTGCGTGTGTGAGTCAGGTGAATCACAAAATGATCGAATAAGTTGTACAAATATAGCCGTCTAGGGAACTATTAATTCCTTTCGTTGAAGTATAACCCAAATGTGAATATATGACGAACAAGTTCAGACAAAGCAAGAGTTTGCATTGCTGTCTTCACATGTCACTGTCACCAAAGACCGGTGAGTGGTAAAGGAATCTGGAAGCTGGTTTATTCATCTAATTATGATGAAGATATATGCAGGTGTCATTGTCATGAAATTGGATAGAAACGATTGTTATGCACGTTACGACTCTGTAAGTACTTGGCCGTAATTTTCACTAGTAGTAAATTACGCATGCCACTGGGTTAAGCAGTGTTGCTTTATCTGGCCAAAAGATGTTTCCATCAACTCTGTATACTCGCGGTTGTCGAACACTCTTTTTGGTCAATGTAATGAGCTTCTTCAGAATATGAAATCATGTCACATACATTGTGGTACAATTTGGGGAATGTGTACAATCCGTTTTCGGAATTGTCTACCACTACCTCACCTGTCGAGGTGGGACGCGTGAGCAACCGCTTTGAATCGCCGCATTCGAACACACCCATTGCCATCTGGGTACTCTACTCCTGCCTCTATACGGTGTTATCGAAATCGACAAAACTGCCAAATATACCGAACAGTTCACGTATTTCCTTAGTGATATTTCTTCCGAACAGTTTGCAAAGTAGAGAGAACGACATGTCTATCTGTGGGTTGACGAATGTTGACATCACTCATCAGTTGTTTCTTGCAGAGCCCAAAGATTCTCACTGTCCCCGTGTGTTAAATTGCATTAGGTCAGCAAGAAGAGAATCAGCAGCGTTTTGTCCTCTGATTCATTTGATTTGATTTGATTTGATTGATTTGATTCTTTGTTGCGTAACCTATTCGAAACGTTTTCTCCAAGTTCACTTAGAGAAGGTAGGTCAACAAGCGTCAGGCAACCAATAACACCGGTTCCGTGTGATTTGTCACATTCTGACCTGAGTCGTGCGTCGTGGTGTCTATGCGGGTATTGCGAACCCGAACTGGAATGTATTCATTGAACCGACAGCGTAATTGTCACTCCGTTTTGCTTATACAAGTGGCCTGGCACTCACACGAGAATTCCCAGGTGATGTAAGATTTGGCGTCATTCGGTAGCGGTATTTTCAGAGGTGATGTTGAGATCCGAGTGTTGGCGAACAGCATGATCAGTTGGACTGTAAAGAACGTGAATCCCAGGGCCACCGTGGGACAGGTTTTCGACAGAGTGGTAATGTCATCAGCTTTGTATGGCAATCGGAGGTAGACACTTAGTTTGGGAGCTGTTGAACAACTTGCTGCAGCCGGCTTTTGATCATTGAATTCTCGACAAATGCCGATGGATAGCCATTATTTTACAAGCGCCGTTCTCAACAATGACACGTCTTTGGCCAATGTTTCCTTGAACCGATTCTTCTTGCGCAATAGAACAGGTTTCTTACCAGAACTCATTCGTAGTGGATAGACACAAAACTTTGGAAGTTCAGGTATTGTCCGGTCTAAGTGTATCTTCGGTAGACGGACTGCAGTGCGGATCTGTTGTTCTGGCGCTTTACGAGAATATCCAAAAACGCCAGGGCTTCCTCCCGCTTGTGCTCAATAGCGATGCTAATTTTGCAATTCGACCTATTCACTGAATCGAGCATACTCGTTCCCAACATCTTGGTACAGGTAACTATCAATGCATCGCAAACATAACGCCGGTAGAATTTACTCTGACTGATAAAGACGTCTCTGTTCAACACCAGGTAGGCAACCAAAATACCTGTTAGTAGCAGACCGAGTGGAATGACCACAGCAACAACATCGAGTTGTGTATGATCACTTCCACGGAAGTGAAACTTTAGGTAAGCACGTTCTAAAACTACAATTGACATGTACTTACTGATCGTACAGTCGGAGAGATATTGAAACATTTCATGTTCTAATTTCTCATGTTCCACCGGGTACCAATGGTGAAATTCGATCCACTCAAAAAACTGTTGCTAGTCAAGCGGGCTTATGATAGGTAACTGATGTTTGAACACACGTGTGTGTCATAAATGACATATTTAGTAAGTGGCAACGCTAGTGGTTTGCCGGCCGGGGGATTATTACAACTGATCCAATTATAAATGATGCATGAGTTACGAGTCAAGGAGCGTTTTGTGAACTCGAAAGAGAGTAGATCAACCTAACTTTGTGTCACTTGCTCCCTGTGCATTGGAGCGATTGTCAATTCATTGTTCCCGATTTACATATGACTACGAGATCACGAATTGACAGTTGTGATCGTTCACGATACTCACACCCAAAGAAGGGTTATGCTGTCGCTTAGACTCAACAGTTACTTATCCACCAATCTACTGGATGTGTGGACACCAACTCTGAGGGAGGCCATTATCACATTCGTGGCATAACATGATCATGCCCAGTTAGGGTTGACGGGTACAATGTGCGTCTGATTAGCAAATGTGCGCCGGCTACTAACACAAAGCAATTCTCAAATGCTTCACAATGGCACATTGAGATCAAGAACCTACTGGATCATGCAGAGTGGCAATCAAACATCAAATGTTTTCCACTCATAGAAAATCCAAATACCGAATAGAAGGCACTGTTGACTATGTCACGACGAGTGCACCAGAAGCAAACACAAGTCACTTGGTTACGAGTTAATACATGCCACCTTATTTTTGCGAAAGAGCCACTGAGTAAATACTGATCCAAATATTCCTGACCAGGAATTAATAGTCAAGTGAATTTGCTTTGCATGTTTTATGACCACAACTGATTCGGTAAACAAACACTGATATATGCGCTAGCGAAATAATGATAGTTCTCTATGCAATGATCTGTCCTTTCTGTCCCAACTATCACTCCCTCTGGAGCTCAAAACTGCAGCCAGATTGCTCAAGTTGTAATGTATTCATAGGAAGACGTCGAAAGTAGGCAGTTTCTCAAGCAACCATATTCAGCCGTTCCGTTTTCTGCTAACTTAATGCAACTGGAGTTTGTATGTTTGCGCAGTGATGGGACACTCATCGGTGCTCCGTCTCCTAATCCAGTGAAGTAATGTGTTCCTTCGGCCATACCATTTGGGATGGTCGAATCAATGAAGATGGATGAATTTTTGCGTGAGCTTGTCCGGTGCATAGTTCTTCCAAGGTTTCAGTTGGTAACGGCGTGGGACTCCGGAAGGATGCGACATTTTAGTAGCACGCTAAGTACTGGAACAGATAATGGACTGTAGCGATGAGCCCCATGGGATTAAGACGACTTTCAGATGGAGCCTCGGAGGTTCCTGTCGTACCATACCGCGAAATTAACATCGTGTAAAGCTCATCAGAACACATGAGATCACGTTAAATGATTTGATCCGAGAGAAGGTGAAGTAGATTTTGTTGTTAGAAGCAATTTGGGGGACAAAGAGCTTCCGGTGGGGGACAGATAAGCATCAAATATGACCGGAAGGAATGTTATGCTCAGGGATGGTCACTATTAGATAGGCCTGCCGTGGAAATCAGCTGGCTAGGTACTGCATAGCAATAAAGAGATGACCGAGAAACGCCTTACTGCACTAAAGAGAAGGTTGATTCTTGACCCGCAGCTAAGCGCTGGTTACTCGGTATTGATACTGAAACTTATCAGGAAATGGTACTTTCCACACCCTCTGGTGTTTGGCCCGAATAACCCTGGTAAGGTGTGGATAGCCTTTGATTGTGCTACTGAACACGGTGGTATGTCTCAACAAAACCGCACTCTAGGATCCGGACCTGAATAACAGTTTGTTAATGGTACTTTCGCACATACCGGGTAGCAGTCTCCGCTGACATTGGAGTGACGTTCCTGTAAGCCTGAGTGTCATGCCGTCATCGAGGTGCATCCTTGCTGTGTGCTGGCTTCACACAAAAACTATAGCCGTGGGGACTCAGCAGAAACCTCTATCTAAGACTGCGATCGTAGTGAAGAACAACTTCTACGTGGATGACTGTCCAGTGCCATTCGACACAATATCCGAAGTTATGGTTTTGGTATTCAGCCTCGTGCGATGCTACGGCTGTGTGTGATCGGTTGCGCTGGGAAGTTTGGCTGAAAAATATCGTATCCATAGACAGCGTGGTGTTGCCCAACAGCACTGTTCGTGGACGTTTCTGAACAAACATTGTCGACCCGAACACGTTCCGTGGCGCGTCAGGAGCTGGTNATTGGAGTGACGTTCCTGTAAGCCTGAGTGTCATGCCGTCATCGAGGTGCATCCTTGCTGTGTGCTGGCTTCACACAAAAACTATAGCCGTGGGGACTCAGCAGAAACCTCTATCTAAGACTGCGATCGTAGTGAAGAACAACTTCTACGTGGATGACTGTCCAGTGCCATTCGACACAATATCCGAAGTTATGGTTTTGGTATTCAGCCTCGTGCGATGCTACGGCTGTGTGTGATCGGTTGCGCTGGGAAGTTTGGCTGAAAAATATCGTATCCATAGACAGCGTGGTGTTGCCCAACAGCACTGTTCGTGGACGTTTCTGAACAAACATTGTCGACCCGAACACGTTCCGTGGCGCGTCAGGAGCTGGTTGCGAGTCAATGGGCTATTTAATAGTTTATCCCGGATAGTGGTATTCATTGCGGTTTTTGGTTGGTAAACTTAGAGTGACCCCACATAAGACAGTTAGAGTACGAAGACTGGCCCTCATAGCAGTCATCTGTTGTCCAAACTGGCACATTTCTTGATTCGAGAGTTAAAAACTCCAGTAACTTCCACTACATTGTCACGATATCCAGAAAACACATCATCGTCACTTCCAAAACCTCAATTCTGTCTACCAGTATGAGTATGTGCGTTTAGCATGAAATCTGACCGATGATGCGTCTGAGAGATCATCACAAGCCTTGAGTGAGGAGGTCAATCTCTTTTCGCAGGGTCCGAGCCTTCCGTTGAACCCGGAGAAGGATGGCTGAAGATGCCAACTTTCCAATGCTTGTTGAAAGAAGACCCAGGGATTGGACGTGCTTTCGTGTTTACAAAGAAATATAACGTCAATCTTATGCTAGATCAACTGTCGCCAAGATATTCCAGTTGGAAAAGTTACTGCGCACCGTCGATTGGTTTCGCGTTGTTTCAGATTTATGTCGGTGATGACATGCGCCAGAGAAAGTGCGTCCACCAGAGTAGGACCTTATCGTGCGTCCGAGAATTCTTCGTGCCACCTCCAGACAGACGATCTGCCAAAAAACCTCGCGTNGTTATGAACAACTTGCACTACATTGTCACGATATCCAGAAAACACATCATCGTCGCTTCGAAAACCTCAATTCTGTCTACCAGTATGAGTATGTGGGTTTAGCATGAAATCTGACCGATGTTGCGTCTGAGAGATTATCACAAGCCTTGAGTGAGGAGGTCAATTTCTTTTCGCAGGGTCCGCGCGTTACGATTCCTACC
Source organism: Paragonimus westermani (assembly GCA_008508345.1). Lineage (NCBI taxonomy): Eukaryota > Metazoa > Platyhelminthes > Trematoda > Plagiorchiida > Troglotrematidae > Paragonimus > Paragonimus westermani. The sequence continues at coordinate 44,383 of QNGE01004896.1, read as the reverse complement.
TCTCCCTTCCTAGTAAACCGCCCCGCAATGTTTCTGAGTTGTTAAACATCTTTTCATTCTCTATATCGGCCGTGCAGATTGAGTCGACATCAAAATTCTGTAGTAATCATACATTAGAAAAAGTAGTAGTAACAGAGATAATAATGCCTATTTCTCAATGTAAATGTGAGAAGCATATTGAGTTGTGCGCGATCATTGTAGATAATGACAGGCGGTACAGAACAAAAAATAACTAAACAGCACTGCGAACGTGAAATCTGCCACCGAAAATGGCGTGATTAAGAAGAAAATGATTGTAGTTTACAAAAGTTCAACGCACGCAGTAGGACAATAGATAGTTCGCATGCTCCGCATATTCCGTCCACAATTGTGATATCACATCAATGTACCTTCCGCAAGGTGGTTTGTGGGTAGATGTTCCAAATAGTTAAAGGCCGCTCTGGGGAGAACGTCTTGTAAGGTGAAACCGAAAATAAGAGGATGCGTGTTAGTCAGCGGCGTGTGCAGTTTCCGAGGAAGGAGCTCCGGTTGGAGACAAAATAACTGGTCAAACCGTGACTGGTGTTAGGTGTTCTTTATAAACAGTTAAAATTTGGCGATCCTGCCAAGATTCGAAGGGGACAAATGTTAGTCGAACACGCGAAAGTCGATCGGAACCCTAACGAAGGAGACACGACAGATGCGATGACAGAAGCANAGAGGCAGTAAACCCCCTCACATGAGCAGTCGAGAATCTCTCTCTGTCCCAGCCAGCGACATCAGTGCTCCTCTGCTGATGCTGGAGAAGTTTTTCTTGGCGATGCCGTGTCGATGATGGAAAAGCAAGGCGAAGCTGCACATAAAACAATTTCCCGCTGCCCGGCGTAAAGTAGCTTTCATTCGTGGACTGGTGAGAAATCCGACTAGCGCCCGATATCTGCCTGCCCTCGGCCGTCCGAATATAGTCCACGGTGACGGAATATGTTTGCAAGCCGATCGAGTCGCTACGTTTGGCAGACGAAATGGCGAGAACACACATGTGGAGTGCACATCAGCATCGAAAGAAGTATTATGACACATGGGCAGTCGGGGCCCCCTTGAGACCCAGAGATAAAGCATGGCTAAACAAGGAAACGGTACGCCCGGATGTAAGTACAACACCGCAGAGACAATGGAAAGGACCGTTCGTCATAGAACGTATGACATCTGACTCAACGTGTTCACTAAGCGACCCGACATCCCTCAACTAGTTTGCCTATGATCGTCCATTACAACCTCCTGAGGCCGTTCATGGATAGCACCGACAACGATTCAGGAGAAGCAGCTGCACACAATGTGCCAGAATCAGGTCCAGATGCCGAAGTAACACCAGAGGAGGGTCTGGGTGTGGCGTCGTGAATGCCTCCCCAAGTGGTAGGGGATAATGTAAGGTGAAACCGAATCTAAGAGAACGCACTTTAGCCAACGGTTTGTGTAGTTTCCGAGGAAGGGGCTCCGGTTGAGGATAAACTAACTGATCGAACTGTGACCGGTGTTACGTGTTCTCGCTAAAAAGTTACCGACCAACTCTTGGTCTCCCTTGTTACAGGTATATTACAGTCTGTAACGCGCGATCGAAACTACTTTGCGCGCATGGATCGAGCTTGACGTGGCAATTGTTACACGGTTGTTCCGTTCACTTCTCAGACTGTTATGTCAACGCTGTGCGCGAAGACTCTGCAGCAACGGACAATCCGACAAACAAGGAGGACGACTGAAGTTGAACAGCATTCCTTCATACAATCGTACCATTATCCATTTTGGTTATCCTAGAGCCGGTGTGTGTTGTGCAACACATCTTTCGTCACAATCTCTGTCTGGTCTTCTGATTGTGTTACAAGTACAAATGCATCTCCGGGGTGTTTTGCCATTACGACAATGGCTTCATACGATATTATTGCTTTTGGTCTGATTAGTGGAATACACAGTTCAGTCAAATATTTGTTATGGTATGTCGCGATTACATTTTCCTCATTTCCTCCCGGACATTTTCTCACACAATTCTCCATGTTTGGCATTCTTTGTGCAACGCTCACCTGTACATGATCAGCGGGTTGGGCTATACGCACTGTGAACTGAATACTAGATATCTTAGCCAGCATGACCTAGTTCAGTGCAACAGCAAAACCGGAATCAGTCAACATGTAACAATCTGGCTTTCACATAGGGTAGAAACAAACCGGGGTGGTTGTATCAAAAATCCACAAGCTTATTGTGTAAGAAGACGAGCTGATGCGTNACACCACCCAGTCTGAATGTACTTGAGCGTTAAGTCATAACTGATGAATAATGTGGCCAAACCTCGAAGTCTGTTATCCCTGCAAACAGGTATTTCCTTTGGTGGAGAAAGTATGGATAACAGAGGCTTATGATCCGTGCACACTGTGAACCGGCGGCCGTATGACTGACATCTTATGGAATATTCTCGTGGCAAAATTTAGAACATAACCCTTCTTCTCTATGCGGTTACAATTTCATTCGGCAGGTAACAGTGTTCGCGAAGCATGGCTTATTGCCTTCTGGTGACCGTCGGAAAATTGGTGTAAACTCGAAGCTCCGATACCATGGTCAGAAACGTCAGCGGTCACAATAGTAGAGAGAGTAGCATCATGGTGTTTCACTAATGGGTCAGAAGACAAGGTTTGCCTGGAGCTACCCACCGCACAGTGATACTCACGAGACCAATCCCACTCGGTGTCCTTGCGGAACAGATTATTTTGAAGATGCTCGTAGTTAATGAATGGTTGGTACTAAAATGGCATAATAGTTCACATGACCCAAGAATGACTGTAACTGTACTCGATTAGTTGGAGAACGGAAGTCTGTAATGGCGAATATTTTTAGCGGGTTCTGGAATACTGCCATTACAATTGACGACGAATCCCAGATATTGGATTTGAGACAGGGAAGATCCACGTGCTTGTTTCCGTATGCGATTAAGCACTTGTTGTAAACGCGTTTTGTGCTCATCTGTTGAAGGACTCACAACAGTGCTATCGTCCTTGTAAGAAGTGGCAAGCGATTGTCCACTGAACATGGTATCCACGATTTGCTAGAATATTGCTGATGCACATTTAATGCCAAATGGAAGTCTGTTGTAGCGATACAGTGCATTTATCGTTAGTGGGTCTTTACAAATATCTCCCACCTCATGTTGGTGGTTTGCAACGGGAAGGTCAATTCTCGAGATTACTTAGCTAAAACTGAATCGGGTATGTAGGTCTCCCGGTACAGGAAGCCGATGCTGGCGTGTTTGCAAGGCCTTGTTCTGACCCGTTGAGAAATCGCTGCATAGTCGAGTGGAGCCGTTGGCTTTTTATCGTTACAAGGGGGGTTGCCAAAGCAGAGTGGTTCACCGTTGTCAGCAATCCTGTGGTTTCATGGCGGTCTAATCCAGACTCCAGCGCTGGTTTTGCCGAGTATGGCAGTGGACTGTTGGGACAAAACACTTACCTCCTTCTTGGTTCGATAAACAGTTCAGCTCTGACCTTCATGTATTTGCCTGAATTGTTCATAAATACGCCGGGAAACTTATCTGGTGGCTGTTGCACATTGTCACTATACAGTTCACTGAAGACTACTGTCACGTCGCAGAACGTCAACAAATCAATAGTGTTATGAACGTCACAAGAAGGAATCCACTGATCAAGTTCTCCTATCTAGTATAAACCCAAAAGATTTTGGTGGTTGTTAGGGCATGTGTGGTAAACGTCAGAGCCATATTTATCACGGAAATGGAAAGTACACGGTAATTCGCCGAGAAAAGAAATCTGGTATTCCCCAGCGCTTTTGACTGCTCTGTTTGTTAGCCTGTACAATGGTCTTCCGAAATTAATCCACGCCAAAAGCAAAATGGTTTTGTTATCCGACGCACTATTTATCTGCAACCGAACTTGTTGGTTTCCAATGTGAAGAGTCATATACTTCTGTCGATGAAAAATTTTACTTGCTCTGGTACACATCACGTTGGACTGGCGACGCAAGGAGAGTCTCCAGGTTGACTGACTGCAATGTGATTGCTTGTGACCCATACGATTACACTGTTGACAGACGTGTCTACGATACGTGCGAAACCGAACGGAATGCCACTGTCCACACAGCCGACAAGCGGAAGATGGTCGTTCCATACCAGAAGGTGCGTCATAACGAACATATGATAGACGATTGTGTTCTGCAACTCGGTCAACTGATGCTATATCAGTGAGAAAGGAGGTCGATTGCAACATTTGTGAACCATGTTCAAGATTTCCTGGGCGCATGTATTCCGTCGTCATGTTCTGAACTGAAAATTCTTTGCGGGGTTCCAATTTCGTTAAATGACGCGTTTGTATAGCGGAATCCTATNAACTGACATACTATACTTTTGGTTTCTTACGTAAGATTGAGCCGCTAATAAACATCTTTCAAATCGAGTGTTTAAGTACAGAGGTTAATTCAAGTGAGAATTAGTGGAACTTTTGAAAAATGTATCGTGTATTTAAATAGGGAGCATTTTAAGAAAAACAACAGTGATGGCTTATTCCATGTGCTTCCGGATTTTAAATCCTTTCATGCGAAAGTGCATATGATCCACATTGAATCTCTCAAAAGTCAAAAATGACAGTGCGTATAAAGTTATGATGACAAGCGTGGTGGTCGGTTTCGAAAGTTACTGACATGCACGGTGGTCGCTTCGGAAAACGTTATCTGTACGGTGAGAGAGAACAGAGGTTTAATAATAAAAAGCCATTCCCTCCGACATCGTGTCTTGTTAGTGAACATCGTGTTATGTCAGTGAGGTAGTAATGAAAAAGGTGGTGATGCTCCACCAACAAAAACTAAATGAAATGTTAGAAATCAATCGCTCCTGCACTGGGTCACGTGGACATAACAACCACGTGTATCCATCAGAATGGTTTACGTGGTTTCACATTGTCACGTTTCTGACTCATTGCAACAGAACGTTCCGTTCTCTACATAGGCTGAAATTGATTGCCGTGTTTATCGCTATTTCCGAATTTGATTTACTGTCCCCCTCACATTTCTTCCATTGTTGGCGACTGGAATCACTGCGGATGTACGTTTTGCTTCTGATTGCCTTGTTCATCGCTATTTCCGAATTTGATTAACTGCCTCCCCACACATTTCTTCCATTGTTGGCGACTGGAATCACTGCGGATCTACGTTGTGTTTCGCAAGATTCGATTCCAAACTGGCGTTCGACTGTCTTCTCTATAGTGCATCAATATATGTCGCATACGTAAAACGATAGCTCGTTGACCGTGTCCATTTGCAATCAACAGGACAAGTTGTGACGTACGGTTGATTGTCGGATCTTGGAAGACACAGCTGTCAGTCCGTTGGAACCACCTCTTGATTTAAACTAGCTCATACTTCCGAACGGAACTTCCAAATGTGTGTAAAAGTCCATTGCATAAATTCGAAGTGAGCAGCAGATATCCCACTGGCTACATCAACGTCAACAAACTCTCATGTAAAATGTGAGGGGACGTATATTAGCTTGCGTCCTCTTGAAATATTTCTTGTCAAATGATGTTCCAATCAGGACCCAGGATGGTATTCATTCAGTTGGCAATTTACCTCTCGTTGATCTAGACCATTTTCGATTTACGCTTACGACTTTCAGCGCGCATTAAACCAGTCAGATGATCTTGCAAATAACAACACTGGTGCAAATGAACTTACCTACGGGATCTGAGGCTGTTCTATGGTGCACAGCACAATTCGAACAGTATACATAACAAACGCTGGTTTGAGTCAAAAACTGGGTCCCTGTCTCTGTGTTGACACAAGTTGAATACTCCAGCATGTGATGAGTAGAGAAGCATTGTTTGTAATTCTCAAGTGATAAAATGAATCGGAGACAATTGACACGCAAGTGAACGATGCTCAAATTAGATGAAACACTATGGTTTGTGTTGTACAGTGAGATTGCGCAACTACCTTGCTACACGGTGATTCACTATGCAGTATATTTACTTAGCGGTTAAAAAGTACTAAGTGGCACATGAGGTGTTAACAGTTTGTGTGAACTTCCATATCCCAATCGCCATTCAGCAGACACTTTTCCACCTTCCTGACTTTAGATTCCTATATACATTTTATACGGTTGCTGTGACTGCATGTAATACAATCTCCGACCTTACACCTCCGTATGAGGATGCTTGCTTAGTCTAATTCGGAAACACTAGTGGATCGACCTCTTTCGAGTTCGTTTAATGTCCCTTCATTTTTGCCGTTGAATCATTAATTGGTTTCTAGGTGCACAAAACGTGGCCCGTATCACAGTTTCGCTCCATCTGTTGTCGTTTACAGCAGTCACAATAAAACGTGTAGTGTTTTTCCATTAACTTTGTTTTGCTTTCACTGAAAGGTGCTTCACAATTGAGAGTGACGAGAAATTTTCTACGGTGGCTTGATGTTCTAGTAGGGGGCATTCGTGCAGCCCAGTGAACTTGTAAAACTCACACAGAGTAGCCAGTAAGATTTGTTTTCTGTGTTTGATCATCAGGCTATCACAAAACAATAAGTATGAAAAACAGCGACTAGTATAAGTCAGGAAAACGGTCAATATAGATTAAGGATGACGTGTTTGTTATCAGTTACGTGATCACTGTTCCAAATCGTGGGCGTGACTGGGTGTGCGTCAGGGGAGGTTAGGTGTCCGCACGATTCTTTTCTGAGCGCATAGGTCAGGGTTGCGCAATCGGATGCTGATGGCTTCGGCAACGGTCAATATTCGAAATCTCACCATTTTCGATCGATTCCTTGGCACTCGGTAGACAATCCGAAAAGCATCTTTCCCACTGACAAAATGATTGGAGTCGGTCGAATGAGCAACAATCTCGCTTGAAACCGTTTTAATCACACCACTGTTCAGCCACGCGGGATGGTGTTCACGAACTTTGTCCGACAATCGCCTTGTAGTACGACCGATATATGATGCTCGACACGAACAAACAAATGAGTACACACAATAATTGGTTGTAAAACTTCGAAGTTTGTGTTTGAGTTGTGACATGATAACGGGTGTTGAACGGAAACTGATACACAACTGAGCAGAAAGGTAGGTTGTTTCGTGTATCTTTCTTAGCATTCTGGAGATAATTTCGGCCATGAGATCTCCCTTGAAAGGAAGAATTATAAACGCAATCCTCTTGTTCACAGAGTTCACTCATTTCATCAGAGCAGAAGGAAGACATATATTGTGGTATGTTAATATTTCATTCCTTTCGTTACGGTGCAAGGTAGCAGTGGAACGAACATTCATTTCTTGAAGGATTCTTCCGAATTAGTTGAAATTTTAGATAACACTCCGGTGAGTACCCAAGTAATGTATTCCATGGACGTTGATTCTCTTTTTGCAAATGTTCCCCTTCGTGAGACAGTTCATTTTTTGTGTGATTTTATCTCGAGTCAGAACTGTGATATAGGTGTTCCACTTGAATACCTTGAAGATCTTATTTTGTTATGCACAGAAAACGTTCGTATCGATGTTGAGGGACTTGCATACAAACAGATAGACGGTGTTGCCATGGGTAGTCCGTTGGACCCAACACTAGAAGATATCTTCTTAGGACTGATTGAGCAGCAAGTCCCGGATTATATAGCCGATTCGTTATTGTACAAAAGATACGTTGATGATATTTTAATTTTTACTGACGCTATTCATTTTGACTTGTTCTTTAACTTTCTCAATAATATTCACCCAAACCTATCTTTATCTCACGAAGTGGAGTCGAACAATAGTTCACCTTTTCTGGATGTACTTATTACTAGACTTGCGGATGGTACTTTACAACGCCCAGTTCACCGCAAAGCAACTTGGGGTGGTCAATATTTGCAGTTTTCAAGTTTTGCTCCTATTGCATACAAACGGGGTCCAGTTAAGACACTGTTTCAGAGAGCCAAACGTATTTGTACTCCGGACACTCTGAAGACAGAACAGGAGTTGTTGAGGCGAACTTTACTAACAAATGGATACCCCGACAAATTCATTGATGCACATAATACGGTGAAGAAGAGCACTGAGCCTGTACTGACGGTTCAAAAGAAGAATGTTTGCCTATTCTTGCCATTCAAGGGTGATCATCTATCCAATGACATAAAGCACAAATTAAAATCAGCCCTAGCTCGAACGTATGCGGCTGCGCAGTTGCGCTTATTTCATACCACTAGTGGACCAGTTCTCCGAAAACGCAAAAGTAGTTTGTCAAACTGTTCTGTCTCCCATGTTGTGTACCAGTTCACTTGCAGTTGCAGTGACGTTTACATAGGCAGAACAGACCGACAACTATCACAGCGAGTCGCGGAACACATCCCGAAGTGGTTGAAACATCAGATGACGCACCAGTCCCAAATTGACGCATTGACTACTCGAAATCCAACGTCATCGATTGCAAAACATCTCATGACAACAGGTCATCAAGTTGACCCGGTTAACTCATTCAAGATACTGTTGCGCAACCGAAATCCGAAGTTACTAGCCTTTTGCGAAGCGATTCTCATTCGAACTTACCAACCGACGTTATGTGCACAGAAGTGGTTGAAACAACCGGTCGGGTTGCCATGGTCATGATTACATAATAACTGGTGTGCTTGTATGTGTGTCTAGTCCCTGTGTGTCGTTAAATATTTGTTGTATATAACTGGCATGTTTTACGTTTGCGACTGATGAGAGTAAATGAAATGTTAACATATCGCAATATATGTCTTCTTTCTGCTCTGATGAAGTGGTTAAAGGGAACTCAGTGTTTCAAATAGTTCACTCCGTCAAGCCCATGATTTGAAATAGTGATCACGTAACTGACAACAAACACATCATCCTTAACCTATGTTGACCGTTTTTCTGATTCATACTAGTCACTGTTTTTAATATTTATTATGCTGTAATTGGCCTGGTGATCAAAACTCACAAAGCTGTTTCGCAAATCAGTTTTAGGAGCGAGAAGTGTATGCAGCCAACGAACATATTTGATGAACAGGATGAAATGTTGTCACCTTTTCATTCGTGTGCCATATTGGAGAACTTCAGAAAGAGTTTAGCCAGTGATTTCAAGAACGTCTTCATTGATAGTCTTTCTGGTGGTTCTGCTATTGAGCAAAAAACAGGATTCACAAATGAGCGGGGAATTTTAAACGGACTCATCAGTGCATAACAGAGAAGCTGTTCCGAAACCAAGTTGTTCACGGTAAATAATACATGATACAAAATATGCAAGATATATATACGCAAACGAATAGGATGTCTGTTTCAAGCATAGTAGTGTTGGAGTATAAAGCGAAACAGAATTCCCGATAGTTTCACAGCGTCTACTTTCAGTAATCGGTTACATGTAATTTAATGTGTATGACTGTTGAGCAAATGGTATTGGTAGAGCAGATAAACTTTNAAACTTTCAAACAATTCCTGTTCGTCGGGCAAGAAGTGTGGAAGGGAATATTTGGATGAAGGAATAAAAACGCTTGTATGCGTTGAATATCCAATCAACTTCGATCAAAATAAACTAGAAAAGAATATTTCACGAAGAAGGTCGTGCGCCCTTTGAGTTTCGAGGACCACTTACTGAGTGACTTCATACAATAATAGAATTAATTAACTTTCATTGTAAATGTGAAAAGAGACGTGAGCTGTTGATGTGAAACTGAAGTTAACCGTTCAATGGTTCAGAGTGATGTGGACAGAAATTACGTCAAAATNAAAAACGCTTGTATGCGTTGAATATCCAATCAACTTCGATCAAAATAAACTAGAGAAGAATATTTCACGAAGAAGGTCGTGCACCCCTTGAGTTTCGAGGACCACTTGCTGATTGGCAATAATAGGATTCATTAACTTTCATTGTAAATGTGACAAAGAGACATGAGCCGTCGATGTGAAACTGAAGTTAAACATTCAATGGTTCAGAGTGGTGTGGACAGAAATTACGTCAAAATAATGAACATTTCGAAAAAACCCAACAGTAGCATGTAAGATGTCTTGCGCAATTACATTTCGTTCGCATCTCATCGGTTACTTTCACGAAATTAACATAAACTTTGTATAGTTGGGTGGCAAGCAGCTAGGTGAAATCAATCTAGAAATATTTGAAACAGTCAGTCAGTTGACCAGAGCGGATTCGGGAAAATGCAACTGATTGATAATTCTGATGCAATAAGGCGGTGGTTAAAGATACATACATATTGAGTGGGGAAGGTCAGATATGGTTAGAAAGAATCTACAGAAAACAAACAAGAGCTAAAATGCTTTACAATAAGTACCAGTTGCATTCTTAACAACGTAATGAAAGGTTAGTCACCAACTGTTTCTGAGCGCATAAAGAGAGATTCAGTCGATGTATTGCGACAGCTTTCGTGATATTGAGAGCCTGCTTTAGCTTGGGTCTAAAGAACACTCTGAAAGCCGTTCTAGGGTCCACTGAGTGGCCCGTCTCCAGAAGGTGTTTTGTAATGACACTGACGGCACAACCGACCTCCGAATTCAAAGGTCATTTCGGTATATGTTCGTTGATACGTGTACCAAGGTGCCTCCTGGTTCTGCCGACGTATTGGATTGGGGCACCACATACTATCCAGGTGTAGTTGGAACACGGGTGGCTTCATCCATGTAGACCAGTCGAGTGGCGTTGTGTGCGCTTGAGTGCTGCTGACCTTCCCCACTCAATATGTATGTATCTTTAACCACCGCCTTATTGCATCAGAATTATCAATCAGTTGCATTTTCCCGAATCCGCTTTGGTCAACTGACTGACTGTTTCAAATATTTCTAGATTGATTTCACCTAGCTGCTTGCCTCCCAACTTTACAAAGTTTATGTTAATTTCGCGAAAGTAACCGATGAGATGCGAACGAAATGTAATTGCGCAAGACACCTTATATGCCACTAATGGCTTTTTTCAAATTTATCGATGGGAACCATTGTTTCAAATGAATATTTCATTACTCTTCCGGTTCACTAGAACCGGGTATCCGGAATACGCCTGCTCTGAATTGTAACATGTGAATGGTACTCGTTGTGTTTGGCTGGCATCGTTTGCTCTGACTGAGTGAGTAAATAGAAAAATTTGGTTGCATTATATATCACCCTCACGGTCCGATTTGCGATTGCAACTTGCATAGCAAGTCAGCCCCGTGAGTTAATTAATACATTTGGAAACGGGGATATTCTGGTCGTGCGATACGTCGGACATACGTAACAGCTTTTGGGGGTAGCGGTTAATCAATGGTGATTGGGTGTATGTTGGCAAACTAAGGGCGGCCACCGGCGGAATCTAAATACGGAGTTCGTGCGGATTGCACTTGGTAAATATCAATTGATTACAGTCGCGTTTACTACTACTGTACAACGCTTGGGTTGTCTTCAGTGTCTTGGACACGTCTCGGTGGGAACACGGGTTATTTTTACAAACTTACATAGGCGAAGTTTTGGTGATGCACATTTTGTCCTTCAGAAACAGTGGACTGCGTCAAATGGAAAAGTATGTTCCCCAACAAATGAAACACCATTTTCGCGAACAGAATACCGCCTCATCTGATTTAGTGCAATGTCATGCTTTCTGGACTAGCATTTTTTGTTCCGGAATCACTTTGAAGTACTTATTCCAATCCGTTTACAAACTTTAGGTCAGAACTTCAGTTCGCATGCCTTCGAAGGTCTCTATAGTTAGCGATATTCAGCGCCGATGAGAGTTGACTGAATGCTTTTTGTGATCTGCACACGTCTTACATTTTCTACTACGAATATTCTTACTGGTTTACTGGAAATTCGGAAATACTGAAGCGCATAATAGGAGAGTGTCCAAAATGGAAGTACGAGCGAGCAAATCGTATTGGTCGTCAATAAAGTTTACTGACTTGCGAAGAGATAGACCGATGTCATTCACGCATTGCTGTTGGGGAAGCACGGCTGTATGACAGTACTGTGATAATCATAAGTAACCGGTGACCACAATCTACTGTGATCCGTTAATGCTTTTATCCACATCCCATCAAAACCTCGTAGAGTAACAAGTATTGCAACTACTGGGGTCCATCGACCTTGTTGCTATTAGTGAATGTATGTGAGCACGTGAATGTATGTGAGCACGTGAATGAAGCATATATTTTCAAGTCAACTTGGGTTTTGTCGAGAGCACGCACCGTACATGCACCGCAGGCTACTACATTGTTAAATTCTTTTAGAAATCAACATGTTCTTCATGTGCAACCTTCTGTTCTTTGCATTTTATTTTAACTCTCGACGCACCTTATGATATTAATTTTGATCACGTCATGGATTTAAATTTTTCTCTCTTCACTGCATTTATATTATATTCGTCTATTCTATTTGCATCCATCTCTATACGCTCGATTGACAATAATCGAATTTTCGCCCTGGAATTAGAACACCTGTTTGACTAACGCGTCTGAGCCTTATGATTGCTCTGAAGTCAGATAAGAGGACAAGTGTGAAATGTCTCCTTGTCACGATCGCGAAAGCATCTATCAGGACGAAAGGAATGTGAACAAACAGCGTACCACAACAAAAGTAATTCTCCACCATCGGACGTACAGACCGTACCAGAAGTGCCTGTATTTAATAAACTGTCGTATAGGGGTACTCTGTTCCGGTTCGATCAGGTTGAATGTTTGTCACCATTGCCAAATAGATGTATTAGAGAAACCGTATTGTTACGTGGTGCATTCAGACATATTTTCCTGAACCGCACTCAATAGTTTGACTACTGGCTGGAACGAATTGTGAAAGGTTCGACTATGTGAACAATTAATGATCAAGCAACCTAACTGTCCACGAGCAAATCGGTCAGTGTGAAGAATATCAGGATTAATTAGATGCTATCATATGTGATGCATCACACGCAGTTGTACCGGCCCCTCTCAGTGTGCAGCAACTGGCTTGTAGGCAAATTGGCGACGAAAAGTAG
>QNGE01004896.1:1257-25907 GCA_008508345.1 Paragonimus westermani | reverse complement strand
TCGCTCGCGCCCGATGGGGGACTTGATCGATTGTTTTGATTGAACATCATGCGTACTCGATGACAGATTTCGCATTCACTTGTACTTTCTGGCCAGTCTGTGTGGGAAGGATATTGTTCAATTCAGTTCCAGTCACCAACTTCACACATCGGTCGGCACGTTTATTCAAGTCGGATTTTCAGCCCTGATCAGGGGTAATCGGTTGATGTTCACAGAAATCGACTGGGTTTAATGGCTGTTGAATTTAGCAACCTGATTCAGTCCCATTAGCGTGGGTGGTTGCGTGTTTAGCAGTGATGGTTCGGTCGTTTCCTGCGTGAGGAAAATCGCGTAACTGTCAACCTTACACTCACACGACAGTAGTGTAGTGCATGTCCAAATGTCGATCGTAGCATGCGGCACGCTTGCTAACGAGGTCTACCCAGAGCAGAATTGGAGTCTAGTACAACGTTTCGTGATGGACAGGCTGAGTAAGCAATGTGAATGCGAACGCAGTGGTTGAAATATGTGTGAGGCTCATTATAAATGAATGTGGTTCCAAAACGTGCATATAATCTACTAAAATACTAATCGCACACGAATAAACTAACGGACCAATTGTTACTTCAAATAAACACGTCTATATATAACCGAATGATCCCTTATAAGTCATCTACCGAGATGCAAGTTGTGTCGCGAAAGTCCACTAACAGTATGGATATCACTCTCAAGAATAGACAGAGCGATGATGGAACAGACGCAGGTTCATTCCACAATTTTGTGTCACTTCTAGTCTCAGCCTGTTAGTGAAAACACAACATGCTCCCCTCAAGCGAAAGCACAAAGTACACGCACATTGAGGTTAGAACTTTCGTCATATGTATCAATGCACAAAATGGAATTGGATAAGATGATCCGTGAATGGGGATTCACAGTACAGCTTGTATTAACTTGTTTCGTTTGCGTCAATGCATTATAACTTTAGCTCACACTCAGGCGTTGCTCCAGATGACCTTGACAATCACATTGTCGTGTGGCAAAACTGAGAGAAAGCGCAAACAAGCTATTTTCGTCTGACCCCAACATTCTTTTGGCTTGTCCGATGTCTGAGGTCGTGCGTATCAGTCGACGACATTCCATAAACTCCCCCACTTTGTCTACTGTCTGTACGTTGAGGGTGCTCGAATAAATCAATTCTAACATTCTCTCAAACGTGGCATGGGCAAACATGAACTGAGCCGTCCTATTCGAACCGCCCTGTTGCTGGTATGATCCCGGTGAATCTGAAATGAACTGGACCAACTGGTAGCAGCAACAGTCGGCACGTTCGTGCCATTGCAGTGAACACACTACTGGTGTTCGATTCCTCGAACTTCAAGTGAGTGACACACTCTGAAATAGAATCTAGTTGCGACAAAACTGGAATGAGAACAGATACGTTAGGGGGTTCAAACTTTCAGTTTTGTGGTCGCAGCCAGTAGTTTTGTCCTATGGCCACCCATGGAGGCAATCTATTGAGCACATTTCGCTACCAGATTATCCACATGACGGCCAATCTGCATATGCATATCTTTCACTTCACTCCATATTGAAAGAGTTAATTGTTCCCGTCTGGCTGTGTGAATGTTTGCATTCTGGTTGTCCATATAATCCGTGTGATTTGCAATTCCTATTCAGCATCCAATTCAATCTGGATCCCCGTCCACAATAAATTGTTGCTTGGAAAAATCGATTTCTTCGCCCCAATTGTTACCATGAAAGTGAAATCAATCCTTCATGTTGCGCCAAATGGTTGAAACATTGAAACTCGGTTCAGGCTCTCGTGTGCTCAATATATGTGTTTGTGTTTTCTTTGGTATGTATATTCGTGCGTTCCTTGTGTGACTTCATTCTTGCGGTTTTTTTCTTAAGACAATTCCGACTTTGTTTCCCGCGACGTTCTTCGAATTTTTCGAATCATCTTGTGTTAATTGTGCTGTGGTTTTTCGGTGCCACTACTCTATGGCTATTACTGATATATCAATCCCAGGCGCCGTGGCCCGGTTTGAACCTGCTCCTCACATTTGTGCTCTTGGATCCTCGATCAATGATATTCGGGCGGATGAATATATTAGTTGTTTGGAATTTCCGTCCGGTAAAACTCTCAGCTGAAGATCGCCCATCAGATATTTACGGATTTGGAGTAGCTCGGTAATAAATCATGATTGCTTCCAACAGTTCCGTGGTTGTTCCTTCTTGTTGAGCTTTCCACAGTTGGCATTTGAACGTGTCTCCAAAGCGTTCTGCCTGTCTGTTGGACTATAGGTGGTTAGGCAGATTTCGGACGCGGTCGATGCCGTTTTGGTTGCAGAAGTCAACAAGTGATGATGAAGTGAACTGTGTTCTATCATCATTAGCCAGCGGCTTGGGACACCCAAATCGGATGAGCCCTTTCTGAAGTTGTAAGATAGTCGGTCTTCTGGTGGCGGTTGGTATCATGACAACTTCTGGCCGCATGGAGTGTCAACGGGAATCAGGAAGTTCTGGCCGTATGAAGGCTCGGCGAACTCCAATTTTTTGCCCGCCCATGGAGCCCTCCCTGATGTTGTAACCACTCAGAAGACAGTTGCCCTGCCAGCAGCACCCATAGAGGGGACAGCAACAGAATTATGAGAAAGCTATCCAAAAAAGAATAGCTGTATTATGGGGCCGTCTCCCCACAACCTCCACTACATTGAAACTTGCCTAATCCGTCTCAGCATCTTCATCCTCCCTGGGCTTCACAAACCCCGTGAGCACGAGCGGGCTGCGCTCCAGGTCAACCGAAAGATGACTTAGCTTTTGGGTTACCCTGGCTGCCGTGCTAAGCCATGAGGCAGCGAGGGGTGAGACAGTTACTGAAGTTTGCCAATGCCAACCTGAAAAGCGCGTCCCTCGATCGCTGTTGAGAAGAAGAATTGAGGTGCGAGCTTCGAGTCGAGACCAAATCACAAATCATTACCAAACGAGATATAGGATTAGAGACTAAATCTGTATTGTCTGTTCCCGACCTCTCTACTCATGCTTTTGTACCTGAATTTGAAAGCGGGGATGCCGCCTCTGCAGTTGTCTGCCCACCAGCCGACTTTCAAACATAGACACTAATGTCGAGTACCCTGTGATCACTCAGAAAACGTCCTCCGAGTTACCTGTCCAAAACTCCGCCAACCATGCGGAACAAAAGTAGCCGTTTGGGACCGTTCCCTGTGAATCAGCGGGCACCTCTTCGGTCCGCACATTGTCTCTTTTCAACTCACGTCCTCGGTAGACGAGAGAGTTCAATTTTCCGCGGTTGTAAACGTCCAAACGCCCTCACAAAGTCTAAATTTACCCGGAGCACTGAGGCCTCGAGTTATGATGCCAAGAAGGTCGGTCAAAGTTCCACTAGGGTTGTTGATGTACGCACAGGCAGTGATGTTGCGTCCGCGGCCTCAAAAGAGGGCTATCGGAACAACTGGGAAGAAAAGACCGAGTCCAACTACACAACCCTTCGCACTCCTAGACCTAAGCGTCAAGTCCGCTTGGTTTCATCGAGTTTGGTGACAACGATGTCGTCCTTGCAAGTGGCTGCACCTGCAACATCGGTCAGCATCGTACCAATCATCTGTTGAATGACTGCCGGCGCAGTCTTCACACCAAATGGAAGACATGGGCACTGAAGTGGACCGCGATGAGAGTTAATGATGTACGGTTTTGGAACATTTTGCAAGTTCTACCTGTAAGTAGCCGTCCGGTAGATCCAGTATCGCGATAAGCTCGTCACCGTTCATCTTCATGAATAGTTTATCGGGCAGACGGGAGGGATACTGATGCGTATCCGGAATAGTGTTTGTATCTGTGCAGACGACAGCACAAATTCTCACAGTCCTATTGGACTTCTTTACGACGACAATCAGTGTGGCCCAAGTGCACTAGTTGACTGAAAGATGATCGAGTGGTTTTTCTACGAGTGGCATGGCTGCGCATGGCACAGAAATTTTTGGTCGAAAAGTGAGTCTTGCTTTCGGAATGAGGTGCAAGACAGTAGTTGTTTTGGTGCAGCATCCTAATCTATCCTGAAAACCGCACAGTCCTTTCGGTACAGTCTGTCAAATATATAAAAAGGATTGATGGTGTGATGCGATGCCGTTGTACTATAGTCAATTGCTCCAGTGGCTGCTACATGCCGCCCACAGGTTCGCCGCCTCAGCCCCGTCAAGTTCAGCTCCGGTTGATCACTGAAGTAGCAACCAAAGTGGCATCGATGAGGTAGTTTATCAGACAATCTCCGTTTGCGATCTGAAGCATTGCGGGCACTATGTGCAGTTAGATGCACGGCAGTCAATCTATCATGTTCTATGTACTTGTTGAGATGACAGTGATGTCGGAGTCGGTGCCCACCTGTGGCCGGACGGTAGTCATACTAGGTGTCAACGTAGTACGCTTCCGCCTGGAACCATGACTGACAAAGACGATGGAAATCAATTAGCAGGCCTGCTTTTGGACTTTGAGTTGGACTATGGCATCAATTAATAGTCTGCTCGACGGTGGTGATTCTTGTGGCATGTAGGTTTAAGAAAAGGACGCAGGCGCGCATAAGTCCGATCCGCACATTGACAGCAAAGCGTCGGAGGTTTTGTAGATCATTCCTGGTAGGTTGGTCGCAATCCACCAAAGTGAGGATTACTACAGCGTACTAATTGAAGGCTCAAAGACGCTGGAGCCTTCGACGACCGATCGGTCATCATGGCTCCATGTTTGACTCTGATCAAACTCTGGTGTTCAACGGCGATCGTCTGCAGCGTTAGCTCAGGATCGTTCTCCATCTCGTTCAGGATGTTAGTGTGGATGTCAACATCTACGGGAGGCTGGAGACCACGGACGAAGGTTAGCGTTTCGAATTGAGCATCGGCCATGGAGTACGGCTTGAAGCGCTTACACACCTAATTGGCGTTTCCGATGTAGGAGACAAAATCTCTGGATTGGTCCTTGGTCATTTGGGAGTACGTTTATTCGCCAAAGGGGGCATCCCTTGCGCTCCTCAGCAGAATACGTTTCGTACAGCACAGGAACTTCTAAAGGTCAAGATTGCTCGAGAGCAGTCAAACAGATGGCATCATCGGTAGCGGTCAGCTCTACCTAGGACAAGTCATCATGTTTGCGTTAACAGATTTCCAGTTGAACCCACAGAGTTGATCACAACGGAATTCTAAGTTTCCAATGAACTGTGAAATGGGACGGTAAGCCGGAACATGTATAGCCAGTTTCTGTGCGAACGCCTCGGGCAAATTCAGTTGCGCTTTAGCGATTTGGGTCTGTTGTCGCTGCAAACTGACTATCGTTGGTTCCGTGATTACTGCCGTTATGGACTTTCATTGTAAACACATAAAAATTCCCCCATCTCCAGTTGTTATAACTGAGTCCTATTGAACACGAAAACGACAAACCGTCACGAACAGCGGTGGGCGAAAAACGTGGATAGAAGCCCCTTCTGAGTGTGGTTGAAATTTGTCCCACTGCGGATGATCAGAGGTGCTACAGAACGACAAATAATTCAATAGAACTACGCAAGTGCGATCGGTCACCAAAAAGGGAGTGATCAGAAAGGGAATGACTTCAGTTTTCGAAACTTTGATGCACGCAGGAGAAGAAAAGCTAATCCGCTTACTCCACAGATTCAGTGCAAAAATCTGATTTAACATTAATTTACCTTTTACAAGGTTACGTACGAGCCAATGTGGCAGGCAAGCAGGACATTCTGGCTTCGTGTACCAGTTTCACTCGTAAACCCGATTTGTGCAACGTGGAGACATCAAAGGACAGCGTTCCACAGAATTAAGGGTTTCAACAATAGTCCTGTAAAAGAAGATAACAGAAACAAGCCTAATCCAAAGGCCCAGTAAGACATGCAGATGACTTACACGAACGGAAACCAAAATGGGTTCGACGGCACGCAACGTTACATCGGTGTTTCGAATAGTCCAAGGTCATTCCGGGGAATAGGTCCGAATGCACCTTCAGAGTGTTCAGCTATTACGCGATATGACTAACGTCGAAAAGTTATCAAGATGAGTCGGCTCTGCGAGGGAGGACAAGAAATTCCGAAATCCAGCAAACGATTCGACGGACTTCGGCCCAGGATTCTGTCGATTGCTGGAGATCGTCGAAAAGTTGAAAATCTTGCGAACTCTTCGGTTGATACAAGGTTTCGTGCGTCCACCAGTCGCAGAAGATTTCTTCGCACAGCGGATGTTCACGGGATTAGGAGAAAGAATGCAATTTTACATGTTGCATGAGAAAATGTGAACCTACCACACTTACTGAGACGAATAATATGCATGCGATAAATCTTGATTAAGACATTGTGCGATATCAATATTTTTGTTTTGGTTAACAAATTATATAACACTATCAAATCGCTGTTATGGCACTTCGCGATTTACTGGAGATTTACTCAGGCAACCNTACGATATTATTGCTTTTGGTCTGATTAGTGGAATACACAGTTCAGTCAACTATTTGTTATGGTATGTCGCGATTCATTATAGATTTACTCAGGCAACCGGAATATTGAGTCGACGACTTGGAAGGACCCATGAAGTATGCGCGTTCTAAGTATGGCTCACATAAAGTCATTCTGCTGGATTTCATAATAAGCGCCAATTTTATATTTTCCAGCAATCTGGGTAATACGTGCACATGAATGGACATATATGAATGGGATATTGTTGATATTACAACGGTTTCAGGAGCATGCAACGGACCAAATGCTAGATGGGGTTGTGGGTAGGTGATTCAATGAGCTATCTCATGCAAGCAAGATATGCAATTCGGCTAGTCCACTTTGAATTGAAGCGCTGTAAAGTAACTTACCGTTTATTTGAGCTCATCTCTAATGTCTTCACTTTACCCGATCGCCTCTCTTCGTGTACCCGTNGTGGTTAACGGTCTCCGTTATTTCTCATGAGCTACTTATATTGATGCATCTACAGACCGTCCAATGCTAACAGCAATGATTTGGTTGCATCTGCCTACAGGTTTCTCTCGATTGAATATTCGCAATTCTTCAATGTTCTGTGGCCGGCCCTTGTATTACATTTTCCTCATTTCCTCCCGGACATTTTCTCACAAAATTCTCCATGTTTGGCATTCTTTGTACACCGCTCACCTGTACATGATCAGCGAGTTGGGCTATACGCACTGTGAACTGACTACTAGATATCGTAGCCAGCATGACCCAGTTCAGTGCAACAGCAAAACCGGAATCAGTCAACATGTAAGATGCACTGCTTGGTGTTAACAATCTGGCTTTCACATAGGGTAGGAACAAACCGGGGTGATTGTATNTACAATAAAATGTTTGCGTGTATTTTTCACCAAGATAGCATGTTCGGGAAGCTGTGTTGTAAGTGGATGATAAGCGCTGTGGTGATTGCATCGGAATGTGTGATTTCATAAAGATGTGTCAGATTCAACTTCAGTCTGCGAAACCAAAGTGGTTCAATACCAAGTTTTTAGCAGCGTTGTCTATAGATGAACGAGGAAAGGGTATCCTAGTAAGCTTACGGGGAATGGTGGTTGGCGGTTGTCTAACACAATTTTATCGGACTCGCGTAGATGGCAGTAAATGAATGTGCAACACTCAAGTTGAGGCCGGGCACACATTTTGCAAAACTTCAGAATCGCAGCCGGCTGACTGGACGTCTTTTCGACACTGCCAATTTTCCCTTCAGATTTTTGTACCTGAGAACATAATCATTCGGGGAAATTGAGAGTTTGATCATCATCAACCACACTAGTTTCTTGTATCTGTGTTCACTACGCAGCACGGGTTTTTCTTCGTTTATATGAAGGATTTGCGTTTGACATTCTATGCGTTTGGACATTTTGCTCACTGGCATTACGAAGGAGAAACCTAGTGTTCTCCAAGACCTAGAATTAGGCACTTTAAGTCTGTCTTCTTTACAGTATGGATTCTACCCTGTACGTAGGGGTAGGTGCGTTTTGAACGTCAATATAACATCTCAGTTGTTCGATAAATTCCTCGGCCGCTATATTCCGGTCTGATGTTAAGGAGAAGATATTCCAACTCAAGCATCTTAGTAGAGAGAAGAAGATATTACAATCGCTGAACTCGATCCAACGGTGGAAAACAACGCTCATTTGGGTGGCCATATTGAAATCAAGCAGACATTTGAAGACATTGTGGTCACTTCCTGCAAACTGTTGTAGAACGGTTATCATCGGAGACGAGATACTTATGGTACATATGAGATTCGATATATGTTTCTGTCTGGTGGGCTTTAGGATATGTTGGTTTCACCCATTCAGTCGAGTGCATGAGGGAAGCTCGGCTTGTTTTGCTGAAGTTGCGAATGAGGTCCGGGAGATACTAGACATTTTAATCACCACCTATTAGTTTGCGTTCAAAAGGCATGTTTGGTACATGATTCGTTATCTTTACAAGGCCAGTCAAATCATTGCTGTCAGCATTGGGCGGTCTGTAGATGCATCAATATAAGTAGCTCGTGATAAACGACGGAGAACGGTAACCACAACGAGTCTTCGACTTTATGAAAAATAGACTCATCAAGTGCTACCGCGGAAAATTGCCCTCCTAGATGACTGATGCATCCACCACCTCGTCCGTTAGGGCGATCTCTACGAAAAACATGATAACCTGTGATGTTCATCTGACTGTCTGGCGTATCCGGGGAGCAATACATCTCAGTCACTAGAATAATGTGAGGAATGGATAAAACAAAGAATTTAAAAATATGCATCTCACTTACCAGTGATCCTGCGCTCCTGAACGATGAATTGATGGAATTCTTCTTGTCGGTACAACATCCAAACTGCTAAAGAACCTCATGACAGTGGTTTGCAAACTATCTTGTGGGAAATTCTGGTCTAAGGAATGCATAAATCTTCCGCTCATATTCGAGTGAGTGTCGCAAAGGTCTGACCCCACGATAAAAGTGCTGAAAGAATGCCATTATGGTGAGATGACTGAGTGGGACATGAGGAGGCGGGCCAAGTATCGGTGGATGGAATATCGAGGAATGTACTGAAAAAGACTTGTTTTGTGGACATTTGAGTTAGTAACATTGTCAGGTGGTAGCTCACGTTCTGGGATATATATACATATTAGGGAGTTGGTTCCTAGTGGCATCCATACTGTGGATAGAGGAATGAGTTACTACGGGTCTGTTGGGTTATGAACGAGAGCCGTAAAACTTAGTATATATTTAGATTGGTTTGAAAGCGGTTGTTGGCAAATTGTGCAGTTTAATCTGCGGAGGGTTGTTCTTCAGAATGTGGATCTCAGAACCAGATTCGTGGTGCTTGTGAAGTATTTTTGATTTGCATTTATGTTGCAAATCCGGAATGTTGTTTCTCCGTGAGCATCGTGCGGGTGTTTCTTTTGTTTGAGAGCCTTGTCCACGTGTTTTGGATTTTCCGTTGCTATTTCCAGCTACTCCAGGTAATGAAGGAAATGCCCACAGTAGGAAGTGGATGACTCTGCTCGTTTGGCCGCGTCATTGTCAGAGGGGTTTAAGCTGCTGCTCCCAATGCTGTGGATAACTTCCGATGCCACTGGCCTAGGACTATTTCCAGTCAACACTTCGGTAGACGGAGGAAGTCGTTGAAGACTGGATGGTGTATTTCTAGCATAGGCCGTTGGTCTCTCAGCGACAGTTTGAACGCGCCTGGCGTCATCAGAGCTAGACGCGGTTTACTTTCCATTATCCGTGTGGATGGGCAACGTAGCGGCGTCTTTAGTTGCACCTAGCTGACTTAGGGAATTCGTGGAGCACTCGCGAACGACAGTCAAATCGACAAGATCAACGACTTTGCTACATGAGTTCTTCTCCACTCGGAAAATACCGGCTCATAATGATCCTTACTGGAGTGTCGTCTTGTCACCAGGACCGCGTTAGATCTAGCAGTGGTAGAAATCAGCAAACACTCACGGGCAAAGTGAGCACTTGTGGGGGCAACTATGGCTTCCGCAGTGATCAGGCTTAAAGGTAGTTCCCAACAGAAGACGGTCATTTCGGCACAAATCCTTGTGTTCAATAATTTTTCAAAGATGTATTTCGAAAATTGCCTAAAAATTTAGGATAAACGAGAAGTTGTGTCAAAGTAATCGTTCTCCCTTTGAAACGTTTTTCAAGCTCAATCCATGCGAGAGGTGTTATTGCTATGAAAGAACTGCCATTGAAGATGTTGATGGTCACTTTCGGTCTCCTCTAGTAGCGCGACAGCTGGGAGAGATTAAGTCTTCAGGTCTTCTTTCGTGGCTGCCCGACGGCGAAACTTCACTTGATCCCTTAGCTGTGGCCGAGTTATTCAAGGAGTACCATTACGCGGTCTACAACGTTGCATCACCGCACTGGCATCCTATCCCATTGTTGCAGAACTTCCGGCGACCACTCGTTACCGCTAAGTTTTCCGTGCTTGCTTTTGCAGACCCTAAATTGAATTTTATTTCCTACAGCGCTGTGGGTCTTGTGCAGCTCCATCTTGGATTTCTCAAATAGCGACTGCTAATCCGACAGAAACATTTTACAATATGTTGACACTCCCTCTGTACAGATATTCTCTCTAAATCTTGGACGGAGGCGACTCTCACACCCATGTTCATAGCGGCGACCGACATCCTTTGATTGGTCGCTGACAAGTCTGCTCTACCAGCATTCCGTGTAATATAGTTGGGCGTGTTTTAAAGTGTGCCATCCTCAATCATTTTTTATTAAACAATTTTTTTTCTTCTACCTAGCATGTATTTCTTCTCAACCGGTTAGGCATGACATACAAGCTTATTTTCATGGATGGATGCCATCGCCTTTGAGTTTGCCCAGGTTTCCGATCGCGTCTCACGCGGCTGTCTGAAGCACAAACTGAAGGTTATGGTACTCGGAGGAAGCTCATTAGTTTGGATTACCTCTTTTCATGGTGGTAAGACTTTTAGTGTTGAAGCCGGACCAGACTGTTCGTCTACCTCTTCTGTTTCTGTGGGCGTTTCTCAGGAGTCAGTGTTAGGTCCTAAGTCATTTATTGTTTACATCAATAAATTCTCAAACGACATTCCCAGTAAAGATCTCCTGTACGCTGACGACCTAAAAATGGCAACAAATGCGCGCACTTGTCACTCGGTGGCGATCCGGGCGATGCCTTCATGGTGCATGATATGTTCAGCGCAGTAGATAGAACTGTTGACCCGCAGGAAGATTTGGGCGTCTGGTTGTTGTCTAGCCTATCCTCCACTTACCACCATGAGATGATGGCGCAGCAGTGATTTGTGGCTCTCGGGATGATCAAGTGCACCTTCTCCCACTTGGACAAATTCGCGGTTCAGACGCTCTGCGGGGTTATATATGACCGCTGCTCGTGTATGCTAGTCAGGTCGTGTATACCGGTCTGAAGAATGACATACTAGCTGTTGAGCGTGTCCAGTGCGCGGTTATCAAACTAGTTACGGACCTCAGAAATGCTGCGTACTGGTCTCAATCTGAGATTCTCGTTTTTTATCCACTTGAATTTTGACGGCTCCGCGGTGACTTGATTCTCAAACGCTTCTTCTTTGAAGTCTGTCTCGTTGAATAATTCCTCATCACAGCGAATGATTACGGCCGGCGAGAACATGACAGGAATCAATTCAAACTTTGTCTCCGGGCCTTTCTTAAGCAGCAGTTCTTTTCTTGCAAGATTATTAACCTTTCGAACAGCCTCCCTCCTGAGGTCGATAGCAGCGCTTCTAGAGATCGTTTTGAAGACTTGTTTGGATCTCATTTACTTGTGCGTAACCCTACACTGTTCTCTGTACTTGCTGTAATCCCCGAGAGTGGTGCTACACTCTGCGCTCAATGATTAACTTCCAGATCGTTAGGAACTAACGGAAACACAGTCAAGGCAGACTCCGGATAGGCAGTGTACTTGGCAGCCGAGCGCTTTGTAGTTGCAAGGGAAACTGGTCTATTGTTAAGGAAAATTCTCGACCTTGTGGCCGCCTGAGGGCGCAAAGAGTCGTTTGAATCCCCTTCCCGTCCATATTTTAGTAACGGTTTGAGTTATCCGAGTTGTGACAGCTACTTTGATTCGCGGCCTGCAGAGTGTGCTGGCCAGGCTGAAGTCGATCATTTGGTTGCGGTGCAATAACGTTGAGCTGGGCTCCAGTATCGATAAGAAATCGCAAGCCGGTCGGCCGATTCCTGATATAGAACAGGAGAGTGGTGTCAGCTGGGCCAGCGATAGTTGTGTTGACTACAACTACATGGTTGGGGCGTATGGACTTAGTGACATACATCAGGCGTACAAGTATTAACTGAGTGTGTACGACCTACAACAGTTTGATAGCTCCCGTATATATCATGGTACATTTTTGTGAGTTTGCAGCTTTTGGAAAACTGCGAATTACTATCTCAGAAATCCTGTCTACATTTGGTGTTTCCAAAGAACACTTTAGGGAACGTTGCGGACAGCAACCAGTGAAGTATTAATTCACTGTTAACCGTCCCGAACAATTCGCATGACGCTCAGAAAAACTGTTATGAACCAGGTGATACAAGCCTACGCCCTAAGGATCATAAGGGACCATGTACACTAATCCTACACAATCGACGTTTGTCACCGTTACCGTCTGGCCTGGTGAATTGAAGGTGATGCGTGGCGAGTTCAGAAGGTGCATGGTTGGGTGCATTTCTCCGTTCTGTACCGAAATTTTTGGTGGACCCCGAGAGTGAGATCATGCACGGCTTTTGGATGAGTGCCTCATCAGCTCGTTGGTCCGCGTGGCCACACTATCCATATGGTGGCATACCTTCTCTCATTATCACTTGTTGAGGCCGAAGGAAAGATGTGGGAACGGTTGCGGTTGCGTCACGCACTGGTTGTGAAGGAAACGTTTCCGACACCTTGTTCACAAGGATTGTACTGTCCTTATTTATGGTGGCTCAAGTGTGCCGCACCCCAGATGGCAGCCCATCCGCCCACGTCTACTTCAATAAAACGTCGTCAAGCTTCCGCGAGCCCAAAAGGCGCATCATATAAGGTAACATTTGGGATGGGGACCGGTCACCTAGCTTGACTGAATTGGACAATTCGTGTAACAGCTTAGCCTCTGATTTTCCCGTCCGATTTATGACGGCGTCCTATATAACGGTAAAGAGGAAATCGGATGGGACTGATCACAACAGAACTTCCATTCCCGCTGCGAAACCAGAAGGACTCGATTGCACTACGTATGAAAACCTTGTTTCCCCTTAATTTTTCCGTCTGTTGGTAAAGGTGGATAAAGTGCTGTTCGCGAAAAATAGTCGGGCTCACCAATTTTGTAGTGGCCGAACCAATCAAATGATAAAAAATAACCAAAACGTGGTAACACTAAAAGAAGCTGTAACGGTAATGTGTACGTACGAAAGGTACATATAGAAGTAAGGGGAAGAGTTATCCGAACAAATACGAGTGACTCACTGACAAGTCCAAATCGGTGGAATTGTATAGGCCACCGCCCAAATGAAAGACAGCGGTAGGAGGTAGGTCCGGACGACGACTGATAGGTAGTTCCACACGCGACGTGGAATGACGAACGTTCGGTGTCGATAGGCCAACAAACACGCGGAGCTGGAGAAAGTCTCAACGTGCGATTAATAAACCAGTCCAAATATCTATGCGAACGAGGAAGACGGAGACGGCGCACTGTAACTCTCGTCTTTTTGATCAAGGTGACCAAATTGTTAAAAAAGTGATGATGATGATGCCTTCANATGCTTTCAGACAGGTGTGCAGATGAAGTTAAGGAAACTGTATGTACAAAAATGTACAAAAATAAGTTGTAAAATATATTTATGTACTGTAGACACTGCACATGTTTGCTGGTCCAGATTTTCTCCAACCCTAATTGTATAGGCGCACGACAACTGGCACGTTTCCGAAACCTGGCACTTAATAAGTGTCACTGACGACTGCCGTAGCTTTTCGCCTCTCTTTGCGTGTACAAAAGTGGCATCACCCACTGCCATTCGCAACCTCCACCATCTGCAGCTGGTGGTGCAATCATGTTCGTAGTGTATGGAGCACTTTCGCATGTTCATCCCGACGGAGGTCCTGTATTCATGACATTTGAGCTAAGGCATTTCCTGCATCACAACGACCTATTAACCAACGGGACTGGTGTAAGGGACAAGTGATTATGCGCTCGACACTCGTCCTCTAACAATTCAAAATGTTTTTCCTGAAGAGCAATCGAAATGCGGTCCCAACAGGCATCGAAATAAATAAACGCCTTGAGGCTTGGAACCTAACCGTATATTGTCGGAAGAGTTCGGGAATATGACAAGTAGCTAGTTTCAGGCTAATCTGGGACCACCGGTATCAACCAAGAGGAGAGAGGAAAGAAGGGCATCGCGGAATTCAGCCGACTCAGCTGCACTCAAAAGCATGCCAGGCGAGAAGTGCGTAGAAAAAATCAGTGCGTTACACAGCACTCGAAAGGATCCAGGTTAAACGACCTTGAAGAATGGAGTGGGTCGTTAGGGTAGGAGCGAGTTTTCGTTGGGTACAATTAGTAGCACGACGAAAGAAAGATCCTAGCCGGGATCCTTAGAGTGGCCACACGATCGCCGGTCACTACACTGGTCACGACCTTTCACTGAATGGCCAAGGGAACAGTGTGAACGCAGACTTACAAAAGATTCCTCTCAGACTAAATCCAAAGGGTGTGAATTGTAGCCAAAGGTATCCTCAAAACATTGTGTTCGATCGCGGTTGTGTGCATTCTTCTAAGGTTTTGTTTCCTCACACTTGGAAGTTAACTTCAAATACGTCGTCTCTGAAATGGTCAACTCCACCAGACTGTGTTCCATCGAGTATAGACACAAATGTCAAACTACGATCCCGTCGGTCCGGGGGTGAGACTACTCTAATGTCCATGTGCGCCTACCCTGCATAAGAGAGAATACTGTCCTAACTAGTTACCTACTCCCGACTGTACGTGCTAGTCGCGAGTACGTCGGACCCAATGCGTTTTCAGACGATCTGACTTATGGTTTGGTTACCGATACAAACCAGCGTGTAGGACAATTGGAATCCAACCGACCCCAATAAACCCCATCTTCAAAAATATTTGCCACGTTCCAATGCGAGCGGGCCTCAAATGTTTGAGGAGCAGCTGACCGCGATTATTCCGTCAAAAAATTCAGTTTGGTCGCGTCCAGACCACAGGCTGTGGGAATATATGGCGAGATATCAGACAAGGGGTTTCGTCGCGAAGATTCCTGTTGGATTATGATGAAATTCTTTCTGTAAATCATCATCAGATCAGTGCAATCACATAGGTTCAGAGAAGTTAGAAGAACTTCAGGACAACGGGAAGAGGTCGAGCGGAATGTCACTAGGTCGTGGAGCGTTATGAAAATTCCGAAAATCCATAATATACCAGAGACGGCAAATCATCAAGGTGAGCGATGAGTGGTTTGTAATCCCATCTGCCACCACATCACAGAGTTGTCGATCAAATCTACTTACTGATTATTCATCATTATCGTTCCGTCTGTCAGTAACAAAGCCGAACGTGTCTTGCAGACTGCGAAGATGCAGTTGCTGGTAAATGGGTTCAAACTGTTGCTCTAACCACTTCGTTGTTGCGTGGTACGACGAAATATACTTCAGAAATAAGTCTCAACAGGTTCTGTGTGGAACACATAGACTAGGGATAACAAAGCCAGTAGGTTCGTCTCACATTGTCTCTGTGATTGCTTTTCGGGAAGGTCGCTTGAGACTGCCTACGATTTCACCCTCAGTCAGACTGGTTTTAGTCATTCCTGTCTCACCTTTGCTAACTTTACCTCGTCCTCTGAGAATCTCCAACATTTTATCCACGTAGTGCTTCCTTTTCATAATAACTGCGCTTGCATATTTTTCTAGATGTGTCATGAAGAAATCGTCATACTCACGAAGAGCTCTCAGGGCTAGGAAGGCTAGCCAGACCTAATTTGAACTGGTTCAAAGTAGCATTTGACGTGAGAACCAACTGACAAGCCTGTTTATAGAGAGCTTCAAGTTGTGCCCCATTCTCTTACTGACTATATCTGGGGCGTGAACATTTAGGCTCTAGTCTTAACGCTGATACCTCAAGTAAGTTTGTATCAGGTGACATATATACCTGTCTGAGTTAACAGGAATGTTCATTATAGGTTCCTCGTCACTGAACTGAACACCAACTTTGACCGTCTTTTCAGGGCCTGTTCCATAATGATTGTTCATTTTGCTCGCCTCCGCAAGCCAGGTTTGGAAGCTTAAACAGCCTTTTATGCTCTCGAACACAATAGGATTCTCGCGTGCTCGGAACCTCACGAAGAATCCCGTTGATTCCTAAGAAGAAACACTGAGGAATTATTGTTTTTGATCTTTCTGTACTGGACGATTGCCGATACGCCAACCTCACCTGCGAGTCGGACATTGCAAAGTCTACTGTTGGCAATGATGCATTGAACCAATGCTTTCGTGGCGTATGTACTCAGGGCAGTATCAGCACTCGGATAGCCAGTAGCGTGGGCCAGTGCACAGAGTCTGCACACGACCATAGACAGAACAGGAATCCTTCGGAAACCAACGGCTGTACTGGGTGCTAATTCTGAAGTCACTTTTCAGCAAGACAACAAACATCAATAGCGAGAGCGCCCACTACTTAAACATGTGCTCGTTGGACCGTCTGCATGAGTGTTCGAACGTTTAAGGTGGCAAGGCTAAATGATTTCCAGGACCAGTTAGGGTTCTGTGTCGGCTAGACGCATACCACCTTAGTGTTAAACGCACTGGCGTGTTGTCTTTGGAATGANGACTTCCGCTGTGGGCAAGAAATGAGTCTTTGGTGAGTGTCTGAAACGAACTTGGATGGGCACCATCGGACAGCCTCCCTAACGGGCGATTCGTGAGTACACGTGGACCTCAATTGGACGGGTGACACCCAGCCAGTTTACTCAGTGGAACTCGCAGTCCTCATGTTTCGTGATCGCATAATCACTTCTTCACCACGCGGTTTGTTGGTTGTGTCCAATAAGGCAACCGCCCAACTGGCATGCGGAGTACGTGATCCAACCATAGCGGGTTGTGCAACGCAATCAGTGGACCAATTGATCACGTATTCCGAGCATTCTGGAATACGTGTTGGTGTACGGCCGTATCGCCCACGCGACCAGCCCACTTGGCGTGGGCTGATTGGCGGGGACAGCGATGGTCAAGCACAAGTCTGTGTGTATCTTCGTCGTGAACAGGCCACGTTTCCAAACCATGGAGCGAATCATAACGTGTGCAAGCATCATATACCCTTCCTTTTGGTGACGACTGAACGTCTTTGGAAAGCTACAGGTGACACAAAATGTCTAAAGTAACCAATGATTTTGCTATCCTCGCCGATATCTCATCAGTAGCATCAAGGGCTGGCGGGAGAGTCCTACCCAAGTGTGTGAGTGCCCACAGTCTGAAGCGGATTGCCTGCAATGAAGGACGTAGAAGTGGAAATACAGCAGTTCACGTTCTGGAGGTGCGTGGGGCGTTCTATGCGGACCGGCACGGCCNTCTCTAACCGGCGATTCGAGAGTACACGTGGACCTCAATTGGATGGACGACACCCAGCCAGTTTACACAATGGAACTCCCAGTCCTCATGCTTCGTGATCGCATAGTCACTTCTTCACCACGCGGTTTGTTGGTGGTCTCAGTATATAATTCCCAATACGGCAACCGCTCAACTGGCATGTGGAGTACGTGATCCAACCATCGCGGGTTGTGCAACGCAATCAGTGGACCAATTGATCACGTATTCCGAGCATTCCGGAATACGTGTTGGTGTACGGCCCTATCGCCCACGCGACCAGCCCACTTGGTGTGGGCTGATTGGCGAGGACAGCGATGGTCAAACACAAGTCTGTGTGTACCTTCGTCGTGAACAGGCCACGTTCCCAAACCATGGAGCGAATCAGAACGTGTGCAAGCATCATATACCCTTCCTTTTGGCGACGACTGAACGTCTTTGGGAAGCTACAGGTGACACAGGATGTCTGAGGAAACCAATATATCTCAGTAGCATTAAGGGCTGGCGGGAGAGTCCTACCTAAATGTGTGAATGCCCACAGTCTGAATCGGATTGCCTGCAATGAAGGACGTAGAAGTGGAAATACAGTAGTTCGCGTTCTGGAGGTGCGTGGGACGTTCTATGCGGACCGGCATGGCCATTCGTCTTGTTCAGCATGGTCTGCACGTCTTTCGCTTAGGGTCTAATTGAGGGAATGTCATCCGCACAATCCTCGTTGGTTAACCTCGCGTCGGGGGGAAACTGGACACCAAGCTCATTGGATTCCCAGAGTGTGCCTTCCACAATGTTATTTGTGACGCATTCAAACAGGAAGTGAGAGACCGGACAACCTTGACGAACTCCACTAGAAGTGATGAATAACCGACAGAGTTGTCCGTAAACCGTCACCCTGTTTGCACGGTGATCACACGGTGATCTCAATAGATTCGCCTGTTTCCCTGGAACTCCCCTGCGAAGAAGGCAGTTTCAGATGACGTTACGAGCAAACCAATCGAAGGCAACCTTCAGGTCTAAGATGACCGAGGCCATGCGCCGTCTATAAGAGTGCTGGTGCTCTCAGCTCTATCCACGGCCGGACTGCAATCCCGCCTAGTCTTCACGTATCTGACCTACTCTGAGCTCATTGCACCAGATTAATATAGGATGAGTGAGTAACTTGAACGCAACGGCCACTGGATCTATGCCTATGTGACTGTCACTAGACTTCGGGCCACTTTTTTTGAAAACAGGGATTGTTGTTGGTAAGCACCAATCACGAGGTACCACTTTAGTTTCCCAGGTCGGCTGAAGGAGTTTTATGAGTTCTGACGTCAACCTCATCGATCTTGAAAAGTGATAGAAAGCGCAGGTTTGGTCCAGGCGCCTTGNAAAACAGTGATTGTTGTTGGTAAGCACCAATCACGAGGTACCTCTTCATTTTCCCAAGTGGTCTGAAGGAGGTTTATGAGTTCTGACGTCAACCTCATCGATCTTGAAAAGAGACAGAAAGGGCAGGTTTGGTCCAGGCGCCTTGTTGCGTTTTAGTTGACTAAGCCCTAGGGCCACTTCTGCTTCAGACTAAGAGCAATGTGGAACGCAACGATTGACCATTTGGGTCCAGTTTATTATACGGTTCGGTTGAAGCCAAGTGTCTGATGATAAGTGAACGATCTCTTCGGTATATGATCTCACAACGACTTGATGGCCAGTACAACCGCTGATCAGGAAAAACGCGTTCTGCTGCTCCCAGGCTTGTTTCACTTGTTTCGGTTGTTAGTCCAAGTGATGCTCAAGGTCTTTATGCAGGCTTTTGGTCAGCTTCCGTTTAATTTCCTCACAGCCATCGTCATATTCAGAGTCAGGTAAAATCGAGCGATGCTCGTTCGTTTGGTTTATCGATACGACAGAAAGCCATTCATGTCGCAACCGCACCTACGGAACTGCTCCCCTGGAGCATACCTCTCCATAGCAAGCTTTCATAGCCGCTATGAATTGTTTTCGGTGTTCGCTAGGTTCTTCCACTTATCTCTAGCCGAGCAGCTCGCTCACCAGTGTTTCCCGCTAAGCGTTCTTTACACTCTACTTGTTCAAATGCCAATTGAGTGTTTTGTACTTACAGCTGTATTACGTCTGGGCAAATAAATAAACGAGACGGGCACGCACAACGATATGGTCCGAGTTCAGGTGATTGCTTCGAAATGCACGACATTCTTCAACAGTGTGACACCACCTGTGATCGAGTTGTATCCATAGCTGAGAGGCACAGGAATGTCTTCATGCAACACAATGCTGCTTCCTGTGTTGAAGTGTGATGCTCGTCAGATGCGTACAGCTGCAACAGACTTTCAGCATCCAAAGTGCTTTGTGCCCGGTCATCAAACATACCTCCCAGCCGCTTCTTCTCTAGAGAAATATGACCAATTTGGGCCACAAATTTGCGGACTAGTATGGTGATGTCGGAGCGTTTGCTCTACTTCCGAAAGCAGGCGAGGACGTCGTAGAACGCATTTTTGGTAGCGCTTGAACAGCTGTCCGTTGGAGCGTGCGTCGACATAATGAATACACGGCGCCTTTTTTGATTTGCGTAGACAGACTCGAAGCGACGTATGGCGTCTCGCAGTGTGTAGATGAGTAGTCACTGGGATCCAGTGGAGGTGCGCTCAAGTGCACAACGGTGCTAGAATCGTAGACTCGCGTATCCGACACACAGCACACATGAAACTCCGGACTTGACGAAGTACTTGCCAGAGAAGCTTGCTGATCAATCTGTCAGAGTGTGGGCATTACCAGCTGACACCCGATGATACAGATTCAAATGTCTGACTTGCTAAATAACGGTGCGGGATTTTATCGGTGGATCCTACCCAGAACCAGTGACTTAACAGTCCGAATCATTTGATAGTGAGGGGCTTGTCTAGTCCGAGAGCACAATGAATTAGACGTTAGTGTCGGATTCTGAGCAGTGCATGTGTTCGAAGCTACATCAGGATTGTGAATTATGCTGAATGTTTTCTAGCCATACTGGTAATACGGCGGCGGTCACTGTCAACTGTTCGTGGATGTTTGCTTGGAGGTACCATTTTAACCCATTTCCTAATTCAGAGGACGGCCATGTTCACATTATTGTGCCTCACTGCTTGATCATTCCTACGCGATCAGCACTGTGTCATATAGTTCTGTGAGTGCATCCGCTTTTTGTTAGGTCGCTAACTTTTGGCCTGTCTGATAATGTTGCACCTAGAAAGCCCGAAGTCCTAATCAACATAACCCCCCAAACCGTTGCAGTGCACAAGCCTGACCATCACGTCAAGGTAGCAGAATAAGTTAGTGATAAGTCAAAAGTTCGCAATTATTGTCCGAGCAGAACATTTTCTGGTTCAGAATGAGGACTGTGTTTTAATTGCAGGGAACCACGTCGAGCTACTTGTTTTATAGACATCCAACCTACAAACAGCAGGATGAACCACGAAGCTCGCATTCCGCCAATACCTGGCCACCAGTAGTTCAGTTTGTATGTGCTTGGGATAGAGTTCATTCCCACCCAGTGCACTGTACATGAGGTTCAAACGGAGACGAACAAGTATCTCGAAGGTTCTTCAGAAGAAGCGGATTTGGTGCGGTAGGTTTGCAGACCCAAGAAGTGGAAAAGCAGTGGACGGTCCTTTCACTGAATTGGTTCATACACCCCCTAAATGAATTCCAGCCACTCGGGGAACCCTGTGTTCGTGTAGTGTCTTTTATGGCTGGTGATTCACGTGCCGCTCCCGGGATTGTC
Source organism: Paragonimus westermani (assembly GCA_008508345.1). Taxonomy (NCBI): domain Eukaryota; kingdom Metazoa; phylum Platyhelminthes; class Trematoda; order Plagiorchiida; family Troglotrematidae; genus Paragonimus; species Paragonimus westermani. The sequence goes on along the minus strand of QNGE01004896.1, from coordinate 4,582 downwards.
CACAGTTGGCGCAAAACGGAGGTGTCCATATGAAATATGGACAACGTACCAGACAGGCGTACGCTGTTTAAGAGTTCATGTGCTCTGGTTGGAAGCATCCGAAACGTTATTTGTGGTGAGATATTGTACACCAAGTCGTAGTATGTCAGAGAACTTGTGCAGTGTTCCGTTGGCGACCCGGCTGACAACACTAAATCCACTATATCTTAACATCATTGCTGATTATTCTCGACCGCATGTTAGTCGAGGTCCTTCGCTTAATTCGTGGCTGACCCTCATGTTGAAATTCAAAACATCCACTCATCCTTTGCCAAATGCAACCGCAATTGGCTGGGCACTTTCTCAGCGAAACTGTATAACCACTTGTTGCCTGCGAGAGCCAGTTACCACTGGACGTACTAATCTTAGTAAGCGATAAGGATGAACAGTACCCTAATCTGCAGCCGTATGATTGGTAACCGTTGCTGTTAAGGCGTCTGGAAATTCAGGATTATTCTTGTGCATGTTTTTGCTGTGTTTGTACGTGTATTCAATGTTACACTTGACTTACTTTTCCTTTTGTCCAGCATCTCAGACGGGTGCAAATTCTGAATCCACATTTTTCGCACCATGGTGTGTCTTGTTGACTTCGATGCTAATCTGAACTTGGCCCTAAAATGAACATATTGAATTACACAGAAAGCGTCACAGAACCAGGTATGATTATTTCGAACGGAAGTACAGTTACGTAGAATTCTAACTTTCGCCCAGGTGCAAGAAAGAAAGAAACTGACTAGCAAACTTCCGGGGAACGTTCTTGTGGATGAATTTCGTCACTTTCGAGCGATCGATAACTTTTGATGCTTTTCGGTCGTTTGTACTCCGGAAAGGAATTCGACTGCGGTGACAGCTCAATCACTTTCAAGTGTCCATGTCGAGAACTATGTGAACAATAAAATGCCGCCTGATTCTGATTACTTTTACGTGTAGGGGGTATGTTCGGAGCAACATCAGTCTGCTTAACTTTGCTGAAGGCTTTCCGATTGCATTCAACTGTTCAACTGTTGTGCGATTGGAGTGCTTTTCTAGTGAGCATACCCTTACTAACCCGGTCATTATTCAAGAGGCGTGAGTTCCACGATTATAGAAACGGTTCTGCTTTATGTCCATAGGGTCCTGCACCACTACCTGAACATTCTTAGGCAGTAAACACTGCGACGTACATCTCTGTGGGTGCATCTGCTTTCCGTCTGATTGCTTCACGTTGGCCTGTCAGGCAAGGTTGCGTGTGGCATGACCAAAGACCCATTCAGCATAGCCCCTCGGATCGTTGCAGTTCACAAGCCTGATCGTCATGCCAAGGTAGCAGGGTAGGTCACTGATGGAGCTGATCATGTGGCTTTTCGTGATAAGTGACTCCTGTACACACTTATATCCCGAGTGAAATGTTTCCGTTTAACTAACTTGCTTGAGCCTATTCCTGACGAACTTACGTNCGAACATACGTATTCTTCCCCTGACTGTTCATCTCAGGGTAATTGGGAGGTGCCACTTCCCAAAGTGCGTAGCATTGAAGAGTCGGAGGCTTTCAGGATCGTTCGCACAGGTAAGTACAAGCGCGAAGCTTGGAAACGCATGGTCATGAAAGTGTGCTTCGTCGGTGACACGTTCACACGAAAGCTGCCCATATTCGAACGCTTCATTCGTCCGATGGGGTTGTGAGTTCACAGGGCGTATGTTACACATCCGGAGTTGAAGGCGACTTTTCGGCTTCCTATAACTGGGGTGAAGAACTCGAGTTCACCGGTGTACACCAGTCTGGGTGTGATCACGAAAGGGACTGTCATTGAAGTGAGTTATTTCTTTGAGTGATCAATATTAACGAGGGATTCATTGACACGTTGCACAGAATAGTTCAGTCGTATTTACTTTGAATATGGAGTCAGCACATCTGTACGCAGGCCCGCGTTTCAGTCGCTGTTTGTGAAACAGTGTGCGCCGCTCCTGGCTGATTCAGCCGTGGGCACAGATCTGGACAGTCCGTTCCAGTGTGAACTGACTAACTGTTAAACAGTTCTGGTTGCAAAGTAACCTGCTTGTTTTATCACTCAGTTTCAGTGAGTAACCTCTTAACCGTTCATCATTTTTTAGTGAGAGGAGATGTGCCAGTGGATGACCCTGAGGTGTGGAGTATTTTACTGGTAAGCATTGGGTTTCCCCTTGAGATGTCTGTAATTCATTGAGGATTGACCAAATACTGTCGGTCTTCCCAGGTATGAGGATCTCCCGTGCCCTGTGATTCTTCTAGTGGCCCGTCTTTGAGCCCTTTCAATAAGTGCCAAATCTTTCTTAAGATAAGGACAACAGGCATGTATGTGGCCGGGTTATGGAAGCAAACGTAACACGAAACACTTCAAGATGGAAAATTGCACAAATTCTTTGTAGCAGGTTCAGGGTTATTTGTCCATTTTAGCTATGACAGCGCANGAGATTCTCGATTTTATCCACTTGAATTTTGACGGCTCCGCGGTGATTTGATTCTCAAACGCTTCTTCTTCGGAATCTGTCTGGTTGAATAGTTCTTCATCATAGCGAATGATGACAGCCGGCAAGAACATGACAGGAATCAATTCAATTTTCGTCTCCGGGCCTTCCTTGAGCAGCAGACATCACGAGGAATCAGCAGACTTTATGACTTATGAGTATACTTTACAAAAGCCATGTTGCTCCATGGCAATGAATTCGTCGTCTTCTATGCTGGAACATGGTTATTACGGTGTTGAGGATTTATCCAACGACGAACTGCTAGCGATCATCTAGGCTGAATGTGATGAGAGAACCAGGTCGTTCAACTTTGCTGACTTTCGCCTTCATCCTTGTGAAATTTGCCTTGTGGTAGGTCTGACGTCCGATATATCGGGGAGTATATCGTCTAGTTCTGTGTAGGTAGATGAATTCAGTTATACCATGGTCACTTCGGTCCAGTGGAGTTNATTCAGTTATACCATGGTCACTACGGTCCAGTGGAGTTATGATGTCTCTAGTAGGGGAAGACTAATTTCCCCATTAACAATGGTATTCTACGCAGAGGGTTATGCAAGACATTTTCGGCATCCCCGTTTACAGGAGGTCATCTACAAATCACACCAATCAAACAAGTGAGGATCTGAATGACTTCTCAGGCGGACTTCAGAAGATCCATTGGCACCCTGTCACGAATAGTTTGGGTCTATAGGTGCGATACCAAATAAGGAGGCACACCAACATCTTTGCGAGATTCCTGTCACTGCGACAGGGTTAGGGTTAGGGTTAGGGTTAGGGTTGGGTTAGGGTTAGGGTTAGGGTT
>QNGE01004895.1:0-42390 GCA_008508345.1 Paragonimus westermani | reverse complement strand
TACCAATTTACATGTAACTGCAATGAAAGTTACATAGGCAGAACCGAGAGGTGCTTGATCTCCAGAGTGAAGGAACATTTGCCTAATTGGGTGCAGAACTCTGTATTACGGAAGAACGACAATGTGGTTGAAACACGCATGCAACCAGCGCCCGCAGTCACAAGACACGTCCTGACCACTGACCCAAAGGTGTTTATCTGTTGATCAAAGTAAATCAACTTCTCCGTTGTGGCAGTCGTAGCTGGACAACTTTCGATAAAGCAGAACAATTTACCTAACTGTTCCTAAACTTTAATAGGTAGTACCTTCAATATATGAAAGAATCACAGTGATCAGGGCGCACTGAATAGGCTGCAAATGATAGACGATATGTCGGTAGAAGTGTTGCTGAGTATTCATGGCTTTCACCAGAGCAGGATCATTTCACCTAACGTCCACGCGTAGTTGCTGCTCAGACAGCCAGTGCTTGAAATTACAGTGTTTGTTTGCACCTGCCCCCCGACGATTAACGCTTTCCGTGTGTCTCAGACCCACTTTACAAAATATGCCGCCAATTGACTAGCTGGCCACCTATCTACATATCTGGTAGCGCACATGTTATATAATCATCCGTCAGTCAGAAGGAATGATTTTCATCAGATTCGTACACACACGATTCTTCCTGCATAACTGTGACACTCTGCTCTCTCGTAGGTTATGTAGTAATGTGACAGACATAATACGTACACTTAGTGAACAGCCACGTATCGCACGGTGTCAAACAACATTCTCGTATACAATAACACTTAGCAAACGGAAAGTTCGTTCTTTAGCGAACATTATCCGGGGCTGAGACTGTCCTATCCCAGTCAAGTTTGGCCTCTAACACGACTTATTCATCCCGAAAGGCAAACCAACAGCCTTTTGTCTAATTTCATTCTCAGTAAATGAAAGTCAGGTATTTCGAGGAGATCTAGTCGTCAAATAATAATCTGCACAAACCTCATAGAAACTGAAAAACTGTCGTCAGTCAACTGGAAATAACTCTTGATTCACCTGACAATACGTTCACATGAGGCGTGATTGAATGATCCACACGAATTCGGAACAAATCGTTTGTTGTTCACTTGGTGAATACTACTTTAGACTGGATTGACTGCTCTGTATTGTTGCTGCGATAAACCATGTTACCATTCTATCGTCATTTTGTTAAACGCTAAATGTTACAGTTTGTAGACTGTTTTAAGAATAAGAAAGCGGAATCCACCTGGAAGTTGACTTGTCTATGCAATGGGTGCGTGCAACCTGGCGCTTGTGTGATGAGGCAATTAGAAGTGCAGAAATACACATAAACAGACCTCCGTGAAAAGAATGCATCGTGTCCTAAAGACACTGTTGGTGCAAAGCATTCGCGCATGCTAAATTAAGAAAAAACAACTAAATCATGGTAGTATTCAAGAAGAATGCCACTGATATATGCTTTAAGAATTTACCAAAATGTTCGACATTCTTTGATAAAAAATACCAAAGTGTGGCCGATAGAACTTGGTTTTGAAGGAAAAGCGTTTGCTTAATAGCAGCTAGACCGAACGAAGAGTACAAAATGGACAGATCCTTAAAGGGAAGAAAACAAATGGGTCTTCGTGATATTTTTGAAAACATCGTAACGTGCCCGTTTTATGAGTACACGAAATATTTCGCACATATATGCATGTATATATGTATACATACGTACGTACATGTATATATACATATACATGTATATGTAACTGTTCTGTTTTCATTTCAAGGAATGAGCAAAGGACAGGAATTTACTCATAAATGAATGCAACATACTGACAGAGTTTGAGCTCTTACGCGCGAAACTTCGGCACGCTGAAGATGCTGACAATTCGAGCAAACTATCCAGTGTGACAGGCGAAGATTGCCGAGTCGAGTGTCTGGTAACTAACACCATCGCACTATTAACCTAATTTGGCTGAACTCTGTTACCGTGAGCCAACCGGCATGTTGGATAGAATGAGAAGGTCGGGAGGAAAAGAACAACACCGTGCAAAACGCCAACAGTGAAGGACGGTATAAAAGCTTAAATAATAATTTTCATAAGTTGGATGGCTTTCATAAAATAAGCTCAAAATTGATCCGATTCTGAAGAGTGAATGTTGGATTTCCTAAAAATCCAAGTTGGCATAAATTTGTCACATCAAACGACAATACATCGGAGTAAACTGAACAGGTGAGATGATTGATTTTTGGGCCTGGCTGATAAAAGACAAATTTTCAAGTTGACCATCACTCACATTTGATCGCAGCCTTCGCATTCAGATAGACTTTCCATCTAGCCTCTTTCGATTGGAGTTAACAGGCAGTAACTGTGTCTCCTCTCGAGACGATCTGGCAACCTCATCATTGCTCATAATCGAGAGTAGCTGAGCGTTCAAATTTGATAATTCGGTCGTGCCTAATGTGAGGTCAATGGCGCAGTGGTTAACACGGTTGCCTCATGATTGGAATGTCCGGAGTTCAAATCCCGGCCGTGTCAGGGATATGAACTACTGATGAGCTCTAACTCGAGTCTAGTGCTTAACTTCGAAAGAGGCTGGATGGAAAGTCTATCTGATTGCAAACGCTGCGATCAAATGTGAGTGATGGTCAACTTGAAAATAAACCGAATCCCCGACTACTCATCAGTAAAAGACGAATTGCCTACACGTTGTAATTTTCACTGCAACTTTATTCGAGAAATTATTCGGGTTTAAACACATACGGGACTAAAGATGTAGATGAACTGAGGCAACATTTAGTTACCCGTTTCAGGGGGGTTGGCGCGTGCCTTCTGCCAACAGTCAACAATTTTGAGCTGTGTGAGATCCTCAATGAATACCTGGGTAGAAGGTGACATGAATATTTAAGAAGGCTTACTGACAAATCAACCGGTCACATCGGTCCGATCAACTGTAACGAATAACATGCCCGGCAGTGTGCGGATAGATAAATATTTGGTTCGTTATCCGGGCTCTTTTGCCCAATGAATTTTCTGCCGACCAAGGCAAAGTCAGGTAGCGCTTAACCAATCTACAAAAGCTAGACGACCACACATCACAGTACAAGGTTTAACAAATGGAAGCGGTTCGCATGTGACCGTTCAAGTTAAGGCCCATAATAGATGTTCAACCTTTTGTCTTATAAATTAATGTATTCAACGGATGTTACACTTTGATCTGTTTTCCTTCTCATAGCGTCGATGATTACATGATGGTGGATGGAGAACCATATTGCAAGCCCAAATGTGAAAATTTCAAAAATTGCTGCGGTTCGTGTTGTACATGTTCATCAAAGTTATCGTTAGTATTCACTTATGATCGCCTTAGACAGAAGTTGTTTCAGCTGAAGCTTAACAAGTGACTGTGTATGTACCTAAAACTAGTTGTGTTCAACACTGTTAGTGACAAGAAAAAGTCTAAGTGCGGATTTTGAACAACTGGATGGATTGATTCATTAACACCTGAACCCTATTTAAGACCATCATTTGTCGTGTGCTTTGGTTAAGCTGACTATCATGTACGTTTTTGTGTACTACTTTTTATATGCTTTAAACAGGCTTGTGTCTAATGATTATGGACAGATTTTCATTTTCTGAATAGAAGACAACATTACCTACATGGTCGACTGAGATGTCTGTGCATAGGTGGTAATCACTGTAAACCAGATAGGTCAACAAAGATGGTTTATATCAGAACTCACACATTCGAGGTCTGCTTTATTCATTATTATCAATCACTCCTCTTGTTATCGTTACAGGTTAAGTTAATTTTGGATCAGCTCAACAAAAATTCGCTGAGATGAATTATGTATGACATTTCCTATCTCAGCAAACAAAAGTTTTGGTAGAACGAAATACAACTTGTTACAAATCTATCATGTCGTTGACATATTTGTACATAGTTCACAGAAAATGTATAACTACAGGGGACAGGCTCATTCTGTGGTTGCACTTCCCCTGCAAAACTGAAAAATGTTGGAATGCCACTTACTGGAAAGCAGTTGGGTTTTAAGTGAGTACTTGAGAAACAAGAAAAACCAAACATTCAAGGTCACCACAGCCGAGATTAATCGAACTACACCAGTTGCGTTATTGTGTCATCCTGACGTCCTTGTTTGCCTGGGAATCGTCTGGTAACAAGGAATAGATAAGATCAACTACACGGCTTTTGTTATACTAAAACATTCATGTTGTTCTACCGTTGCGAAGTAGCAACATAATATGAAGTTTTTTCAGTGACACCCCTCACCCCGTGGTTGTCAGGTTAGAGTGAGAAAAAAGGTCTGTGTTATCATCCACTATCAATCATTAAATGGTGCCACAGCAACTCGGTCTAATGTTTGGTTGACTTCACTTGAGGTTGGCATTTGGGCTTAATAATAATCAACCAACCGGACCCGAGGATCAACCAGAAGAGTGCTGGACTGGCCGTCGTATACAAAAGAAGACAACTTTGAAAGGATTGTCAAACCAATCCGCTCTATATTTCATTGTACTTTCTTAATTGAATACAATTAACATGAGATATCCTCAAGTCAACCCAAAAAGCTGCTTCATAAAACTTGAGAGGTGAATAGTCAGCATATACACACCAAGAAGTATAGTCCGTACACTCTTGGAAAAAATGATGAACAAGGTGATTTCCAGCATTTAGGTGGCGTAGGACATATATTACACTACTCACCCTGGTAATCCAAACAATTAATCAAGGTCATTTTGAATCTACTAGCCAGCTCAGACCAGATATCGAAAGGGGTATGGGCTTGACAATCGACTAGCTGCACATTTATGTATGTACGCACGGTTCTCAGTGTCGTCTGGGTTGCAGTGTCATTGAAGGAGTGATCACTTAATGAAGAAAGACGACGTATCACGAGACGCTAACAGTTCTTCTACTACTTCCAGTCGCGAACTTAAAACTTCGGATTACCTAAAGTATGCGGATAGCTCGGTTTTTCTTATCAGTCCAAACGAAGAAAGGAAAATCTCACGTAACCTAAGCACTCACATTAGTTTAATCAGTGCTAACTTCCAAAAAAATAGGGGGAAACAAGTCAATTTGTTGTTGCTCTGAATAAAGCATTCTTCGTTCGCCGGAAACATGTGGGTTTACGGTTGTGACTCCATCATTTCACTGTTCATCGCCTGTAAACAACATTGTTCGGCATGACCATCAAAGCTACCCTGATGGCCTTCGGTAACGTCGCACATAGCAAAAATGACTTCTCTTTCCAGGGCCCGCATTCTCCATTCCTGTTGACTTTGCACACCCTGAGGAGCTTTGTTTATTATCGTCTTTTATTGCATCTGCATCTGCCTTTAAACTCTTGTTTTCACCGTGCTCCAGACAGTCTCAACTGGATTCAACATTGGTGATTAGGGTGCCACTAGTAATCGTTGTACTCCATTACATAATTCTCCAGCAAGCACACTTTCCAGATTAGCGTGACACGGTGTGTCGTCGCATACCAGCGCAATGGATGAAATGGGTTTACTGATCATCATTTGATCTATCAGGGTTCGCAACCAGCCCTTGCAATCACTGCTGTTTTATGCTCCCTGCTTTGTCGTATAGCTCACTATCGAGCTTGGTGTCATGGCTGTTTGTAACAGGGACGCAGGCTGTCGTTCCTTCCAATGAACGTCCCATTAACTTCGTACGGAACAATTTGAAGTTTGCCTCATCTGTCCAGCAAATAGTCTTTGTATTTGCGTAACAATCCACCAGTCGATATGCAAGCAGTCGGCGTAACTCCAAATTCCCATCTGAGCTCATGCCAGCGAGTACTTTGTACAGTTTCTTGACAGTTATGCACTGGCCATCCGAGTATCGACAAATCATGGTGGTTGATGACTCCCTCTTAAATTCAGCCTTGACATGCAATCGTAAAAATTCCAGTGTAATGGTTGGATCTACGGAAATCCACTGATTCTGTCAGAATCATGCTTTTGTGTCCTTTGTGAGGCTGAGCCTCATAACTGACGAAATCAGTCATCGCTGGTCATGGTCGCTTTTGAATGCTTCGATAAAGCGTCTGTGTGTTTCCGGACTGATGCGAGTGTGCTTGCGTCCGCCAGTCATGTGTGCAAGAGGACTAATGAAAATGTTTTCACAAACAGTGGAAACGGATATGTGAAATAGTATAGATGCAGTACACCATGTGAAAAATTGTTATGAGCAAGAACACACCATATATATCCAGCAGACAGAAGTTATGCCGGGGGTGATAGTGATGATTAAACAACTGGATATGGCAATCGTTTCAAAATGCGGCGTAACTTGAGGAAGTTTACTTCAAAGTTATCCGGTATATCGTGTCTGAACAGGTTTACTTTCTCGTTATTGCTTCAAGAACTATATTATACTATGTAAACTGCCTCCACGAGTAAACTGTTTGAAGTAACACGTTGTTATCCATTACACAAATGTGCTAACTACAATTGGAACCCGTTTAAAATAGACCAGATGGTAAATTCTTTCAAGAAATCTGCGTCATCTTCCACAACCTAATCGATTTCACGTGTAACGCGGTTTGGTGAACATCTCGATTATCCACATCACCATCTCAGCCTTCACAGTGAACTAGCAATGATTTCCTAGTAGTTTACATCAAAACAAATGATTTTCAACTGTTATTACACTGTAGCAAACGCTTTTTGTAACCGACATTGGGCGAACCAGAACATCTGTCAAGAGTAGTACATGAATACAAATGTTGGAGGCGTAACCAGTGTCCTCATTGTTATTTGAACAACCTGGAACAAACGTCATGGTCTCGAACGATAATTTGTTCACTATCAAATGTTTGGAAATTTGCTCGATACGATTTGAACAACTAACTTCTACGAGCTGGTTGTAGTGGCATGTGGCTGAACTTAATTCTGTGATAACCACATCGCTGTCTCCTGGTGACGTAGAGATTAAATGTGATGCCAGCAGTGCTTTTTTTCTATGGCTCTTTTATAAACAGACATTTCAAGGAAAATCTCTCCAATTAAGAGACCTGCTATCGAACGTTGGTTTAATTTTATGTACTGCCTATTGCTGCGGAAAAGAATCCCAGAAAGTGACATTTCCTAGGAAGACTGAACATAGTTTAGCACATAAATATCTGTCTTTGTGTTTCATACCTTTAATTTGCTGGTAGTTATTTAGCATAAAATAATTCTTTTTAGTAAAATCCAAGTAAAGGTAGGAAAATGTTTTTTGTGGCAGATATACAAAGTACTTCTTGTGTTCTCCACACGCAACCGTGACCACTGTGAGCTCAGCGAGTAATCGTTTCAGTTAGACACCTCAAGGCATACCAAACCATATGATCAACCGTCACTGTGACACATACACAAGATCCGATCCAACAGTTGGTAGCATTATACATTTTACCAGTGTTGGGTCACGTTTGAATTGGTTTGGAATTAAGCACATACTGGTTGGCAGCACCCTAAACGGATTAGCTTGTCACAGTGACCGAAGCCAAAGAACGCCTGTGCTTAACCATCACAGCAAGCGGCTTGCATTGCACCGCTTGCGGTTCCACTCACACCACATATCCGGTGTAAACCCGAAGGAATAAGACCAGCAGTTGTGAGTGAGGCTTTCGTGTCCAGCCGGTAAATGCTAGTTAGCCAACTCATAGGCTAGCTCCGAAACGAAACCCTTATCTCTCGTAGAGCAAACAAAGGCAGAGACTGCAATGACAAGATCTAAACTGAGAAGGAAAATATGCAAACCGTGGTACGTGAAGCATTTCAGTTTAGTAGTGTATTTTGGTGCATTCTAGGGAAGGTACGGATGAAAAACAAAATTCAGGTTGGACAAACGAAAGAAAGCACAGACCACCTATGTCAATAAAGCTGGAGAAAAAAAAATGGGTAGATGACCACTGAAAAAGGCAGCAGATTAGTTGCCAAACGATCATGGCATCGGCCAATAAACTCTTTAAAAGGAATAGAACGCGTTTACTTATATGACCTACCTGAGCTTAATGTATTCATCGTCCGTTCACCGACACGTTGATGACCTATTAATCCCAAACGGCACACGCATTCGCGGCTATACACAAGGCAACCCCATATAGTCCTGTCACCACGATCTGTGGCATTGGCAATTCTCTTGCGTACGACGCGCTTTCATTCTCGGCCGCGCAATAACTGCTCGCTGGATTCGCAGCCGCCCGCACAAATCGTATCCCGCCGGGATGTCTAGTTTAACGTCGTTTTCCTTACATCTACGATCAACGTTACGAAGTGAAAGACTTACCTACACAGCATCCTGGTATGTCCGCTTTTGACCACCAGGATTTCGTTTACCTGATTTTAGTTGTCCTTACAGCAGCTGCTTTGGAATACGGCCATCGCTCATTCATCGGACGTGACACAGCCAACGAATCTGCTCCAGCATTAGCAGAGCTTCCATCCCGTTCGTGTCCGCTCGCCGCAATACCTCAGTGTTTGGAACCATGTCCGACCATCGAATATCCAAGATGTGCCTCAGAAATTGCACATGGAAGCGACTCAGATAGCTCACGTTCCGCTAATACAGTGTTCAAGTTTCAGCACCGTACACTGGTGTAGAGAACGCCGTTCAGCGGTAGACGCACGGCTTGTTGCTCGACTTCAGGCTGTGGTTCTTCCAAACACGTCTTTCAAGACACCCGAAAACAACGCTAGGCTTCGTCACGTGAGCTCTTTACTCACGGTCTGCGAACAGGTCGGTGGACAGTATGCTATCTAAGTAGCGAAAATTCGCACAGCCTCCGCGAGTTGGGGCACCGAAACGTCCGATATTCAGCAGGCGTCCATTCGTCCAGTATTTTAACTCAACGCTGTCCTTTTCAGAGTCCTGAAAACTAATGGTACCATGGCAGTCACTTATGAACTAAACGGGCTAAGGCTAGCATAAAACCCTACTTCACTCCCGTGAAAATTTCAGAACGATCACAAGTTCATCCACACGATTGTGCATTCGCTCTCGTGCCCACATGAAACGTTCTAATCAAAGTGATTATCTTACCTTGTTATCCAAACTTACCAAAGACCATCTACAACGCCTCGCGTTTCACAGAGTCGAAGACCCTTGTGAAGCACATGAACAAGGTTTCGCTCCCAGCATTGCTCCTGAAGCTATCAAACAGTAAATACCAGGTCGAGTGTACTGCGATTCGCCAGGAATCCACGTTGCTTCGCAGGAACATTTGTCTTAAGTATTCCGTATCCAGCCAGTTCAGAAGGGTTCTGGCAAGCACCTTGTTTGCGCAGCTCATCAGACTTATGTCCCAAAAGCTGCTGAGGGAACTGCTTACTACCCTTACCTTTGAACAAGGGTACGGTAAAGGCATCCTTGAAATCTTGCTGCATCACCTCGTGCTTCCAGATGGATTGAACCGGCTGGAGCAATGCAAGGTCCAGCGCCTCTCCGCCATTTTTCAGGATCTCACCTGGCCGTCCATCTTCACCTGCAACCTTGCTGTGGCGCACTTGGCCAATCGCTGTCTACAGCTCCAGCAAATCCGGGGTGAGAGAGGCTATTCACGGTCGCCCAATCAAGGGTTGCAGGGCGGTTTAGTAAGCTACCAAAATGTCTGCGTCAGAACTTAATGATGTTTTGTGGCTGGATGCAGGGAAAACCGGTGTTCACGTCTACCAGTACTAAAGTGGACTGGACCGATGTACCGAGGACCACCTTAAGCGGATCGTAAAACTCCTTGTTGTCGACGGTCTGCGAAGCCATGCATCCGCCTACTCTGTTTCCTTCACCAGTTGTCCTTGATTCGGCGAACACGCTCGGCCAGTTGACGGTGGATACTCCAAAATGTGGCCCTCTTCACTTAATTGTTTGAGTGCATTAAGGAGGCAACAAACTCGGCACTCTTCTCTTGTGTCAGCCCACAGTTAACCATGTTGTTATAATCGAACCAGTCCAGGCGTTTTTGACGTTCAACATTGATCTTCTCGGTGGCTGCAGCGGTTATCCTCTCTTCGGGAGCAATGGACACAGCAGCATTGTGCCGACGAGGGGCAACAACACGCTGAAAAGCACTGTTCGTCTTGAAGTTGTATAATCATCTGAAATCCAACTCCCGTCGTTGGCCGGATGACTTACAATGAACAGGCTTACAACGGTGGTTAATTAATTTGATCCTGACTTACCTGTGATCCTTGCTACATTCGGTGCCATGCGTCAATCAGATGATACACACTTCACGAATGTCGCGCTGTCACATATTCACTTAATAAATTAAACGATAGTGACCTAGTCGTGGATGAGTCAACGTCGTGATTTTACCAGTATCCTGATTGAATCAGATGTTCATGATAGACAGCTCATGAGTAGCACACAGGTGGAGCGGATCACCGTTCTTGTTGATTAAACCAACGCCGTGAGGTTCGAGAACTCATGGCCAGGCAACAGAGTTGCGCCCAAGCCGAGTGTTCAACTCACCCAGAACAAACAGTCGGTCACTCATCGGTAAGACCGGATTGTAGTGAATGACTGTCCATAAAACTGGTTCTTTGCACTATCAGTGTGACACGCGGTTGGACCATAAACACTAACAAACGTGGCACACTTAACTCGACCGAGTCATAGGTGCATTGTCAAGATTTGAGAGCTGATACCGCGCGGTTTGCCAACCATCAAATCACTGATGCGATCAGCAACCGTGAAACAGACACCATGATCTTGAGAACGATCTGCCGGGTATTCTACCCGGTACCCAGCACCTTATTGCCGCGACTTACCGTGAACTGCAAGTATTTTCTCACTCATGGCCGCTACTTCGATTGCATCGCGATCAGCATGGTTCGTAATTCTGGCCGTTCTATGGTGTTGCAATCATCCAGCAGCGTGCGCACATTCTATGTCCTAATGGGAGGCGTCTTACGTCGCCGGGAATGTATTAGGTTGCTCGTCGGGGTACTGAGACTTCAGTGAGCATTATCTGATCATTGTCCACAAGCGAAAGTGGTTGAGCGTTCAGACTTCATAATCCGGCCGTGCCTAATGTGAAGTAAATGGCGCAGTAGTTAACACGGTCGCCTCATAAAAGCGTGGCCGGGGTTCTATTCCAGGCCGTGGCAAGGATATGCACTACTGACGGGCTATAACGAGAGCGAAACTCGAGTCTAGTGCTTGTTTTCGAAAGAGGTTGGCTGGAAAGTCTATCTGCATGCGAAGCGAGCGATCAAATGTGGGTGATGTTCAACTTAAGCATAAACTACTGGAAGATCCACGTCGGATGAGCGGTATATGGGTGAGTTTCTGGTAGTAGCATACTTTCGCCCATTCATCCTGCCGCAAACAACGAATAGGCTGACCAGGTTTATCCTGTTCGACTGCCGATGCAGTATGTTATTTTGTCTACATTGTGATATCATGGTTTACAAGGACTATGGATATTGTTAGGACACCCAGACATAGACAGGCGAGCAATTAGGCTCCTCAACCAAAGCCTTTGGCTCAAGAGCCCCGCACCACAAGGTGTCGCGCATACACGCGCACTCGGGCATATGCAAAAGCATCAACCAAGTAGAACAGAATTGACAGTCACATCCCGGGGTTCAGCACACTCACACAGCAACAGGAACAATACACAAACAAACCGGTCACAAATACACACAAAACTAAAACACGACACACTAGCACCGTCCACAACGAACGTGTCTGCATTCTTTCTGCGTGCTGTACTTTGATTGAACCTGTGAAAACCCAAGTTGCAGTCAGCACAGCCAGCTGAATCAAAACAGCACAGAAGCACACCACTCCAAGGTAGCAGAATAGGTCAAACACGTACTCACCAAGGCTGTCAGACGTGGACAGGTGGCCTTCATTTGTAAATGGTTAAGACCTCCATGAATCAGAGGTTTTTGGCTGAGTATTGGATTCAAACGTCTAGCCCAGCTGACAACAATACAGAGGGGTAAATAGATGCAGCACAACAACTCAGAGCTAATAAGGCCGGTCACGAGACTAAACCCGGTTTACTGATCACAGTGCTGTACAAACTTACAGAACATAAATAGAGCTCATTTGAAAAAGAACAGCGATAACTGCACACAGTAGAAAAAAGGTGTATTCGCTTTAGTAATGGTCAACAAGTCCAAAAACACCACATACAGTGACCAGAATAAAGGTGAAACACATACTTAAAATGAAAGATTGACAGGTGACCGATTACCATGAAACACTGTGGACAGATAACAATCTGGTTGACATCAGAACAGAATATCAACAAACATAGACTCCTTTAGCGAACGAAGAGCTCCGGAGCATTTAGGCAATGATGGAGTAAGTCAGGAGACGTATAACGAGGGCACCAAAAAAAACATTCTAACTACATGTATATGCACTAACCTTAATCTCATACAAACGCATTCTTAATTCTTATTTTTGCCAGGTGCAATAGTCCCGTGAACGTGTGCAACATTTTCGGGCATTGTTTGGTTGACCTACCTCTAAATATTGGTCGCTCAAATCATCGGACACTCGTTGAATAATCTCTGCACGTATATATTATCTGAAAACACAAACCCACAACTTAAGTCTTCCTCGAAGTGGGCCACAGTGAAGTAGTTTGGGAAAGCTAGTGTTGGCTAATTGAAGTGTTCACTGGCTTGATCACGCTTTGCAGGCTGTAAATGTTCAAATGTGACATCTATGTTTAGCCTAATCCTCAGGGGACCAATAAGCTCACCAGCAATTTTGAATTACAAGTGATGTGGGGAGCCTTCAACAGAAAAATGACATGTTGATAGTACGATGGTTCAGCAAAATCGGATGTTGACCACAAATTTCCATCAAAATATCATTCAATGGATGATACTTGAAAACGAAATACGAGGTATTCTCCCATAGGTAACGTTGTTTTAACAATTGAAACGTTAACAGCTTTGCCCTATCTTTAAAATTAAGAAACATTATCCACAAGTTTAAGTGCACATTAAAGAAACAGAACATCACATCAACATCTCAGATATCACTAGCGCACGTCGAAGGTTCTGTTCAGTAATTACGATAAAACCGTTGAGTGCTACACATATCAAGCCAAAAAGCATTAACAGTTTATCTTAGATTTCGAATTTGGATGGAACTTCATTCATATTTTTGAGAGATTTATCACAAGAATCGAGCCTTGTTTGTTTTAAGGCTAAGCAGTAGTATGTGTGGGTGCCCCGGGTTGAATTTAGGTTGTGACCACATCTTCATGAGGCAAGTGCGTGTAACACAATAAATAACAATTGGATCGGAAATCAGTACGCCTTTCTCGCGGTTTTGTGAGCTCATCAATTGGAAATTATACGATGGAGTGTAGATTAAGTGTTGTTACCAAATAGGTGATAACTCACCGGTTCATAAGGGATGCATCAACGTACACTTCAGTTCAGGATAGAGAAATCAGTTTCTTCAGAACCTAATGCTTTGAATTCATAACCAGAATAGGACGATGCAAATCTTTCCTGCTGTTGTTATGGTCGACAGGTCAACAGACTAGTCGTTGAAAAATGACAATTAGTAATTTCAAAGCAGTTTGTGGTTAAAGAGCGTAAGATACCACTGAATATTCAGATAACCTCTCAGGGCTACTGTGGGATACGAGTAAAAACGTCAGTGTGACGTACACATAGAAAAGTACTGTCTAAAATCAAAGATACGGAAAAATTAAACTATCAGAATGACCTCATAAGTACTTCCAATAAAATACATCAAAACTGCAGACATACGACCAGCATGACGCACGACAAAAATACAAGAATGCCCACAATTGCATCAAAAACTCATGCGTTTCTGAGGACATTCATTTAATATGGCCATATTCAGAAGTGCTTAAATATATACAAATGTATATCAAGGGTGTGGGATATACAGCTTATTTTTGGAGTAATGGATCCACACTTGTTCAGCTTCTAACAATCCGCACCTAAAACGAGGTACCAGATCTACGAAATACGCTAGCCGATTATTCCCAAAAGTTGATCCATCATTCCGTTAGTATTAAACGTTTTGGTGTGTTCTTCTATCCCACATTTCGAAGTGAGGGCGCGTTCAAATGTGATCGTGTAAGAAATAAAGTGGCAATCAATTTGCACTACTAACAAGTAACATGTTTGAGTAAATCATAAAACGCGGAATCATAATTTACCTTAACCAGTAAAAAGAGTGTTGTAAAAATCTACCAATTTTACCATAATTTTTCAGAATGGTCGTTTGCAATTTAAATCAACCACGCACATGAAATTTTATCCAAGGTTTTCTTGAAGTTGAACATTTTTCAGGAGCGTTTGTTTCCACTTTCTGTTGATACACGTTAAAATGTATACATTCACAAGAGTGTTAAGCTGATCGCAACGTAAATGTAACGTTGTTATAGCACGATGCAGTACTGTTAGGGTTCCATTATTTTGGCAATAGTTGAAAAATCTGCAGAAATTATATTACAAAATTTATGCGGCTGAAGTCCAGTTGCGAACAGTGATTGTGAGAAACGCTCCAGTTTGACGTTTGAAGGAAGTTGTTTAAGGAAACGCTTTCTTATTGCTGGCTCAAGGAAAACAGATTGTACAACGTAATTAAATATTGACCTTTGGAAAAGATGCTCAAGTTTTCTCCCAGTATATAAGATGATGAATTTTTCTGAAGAAATTTGTAGTTTCATTTTTAGTCAAGTGTTCAGCCGTTTCAAAAGACGTGACGTTGCGGTTGGCTCACCTGCAGCTTAAGTGAGATGGGCAAAATATACACATACAACTGAGCATATGTGAGTGTAGGCGAAGCTTTCGGATTCTAAAGATCACTCCTTCAAAATCCTATTCACAACAAGAGATTCAGTTTAAAATGTTCAACATGTTAGTATAGGTCTAACATAGTTACTTCACCATGGAGAAAGCACAATTTAAAGCCAAAAATACTGTAAGGTGCAACTATTTTTCGGTATTCGACGGATCCTACATCCCTAAACAATCCTACCTAACACACTACATGGAGAAATGCACGGAGCATTTGAACGTTAAAAGCTCCGTAAGAATAAACTAACAACTTCACACAATATTCAATTGATTAGCTCATACTAAAAGCGGAATGCAGAGAATGGGAGAATAGCCTAAGAATATTTATAAAAACTAAACTAGAAACTTGGCTCTGGTTGTCTAATAACTCGTTGAATGTGGTTGGTTCCAGTCTACATACATCTCACTTATCTGGTTTGGGTATGGAATGCGATCTCACGTGCTAGACGTCCTCTCACGCAAATGTACTTATTGGTAGAATTTCCTTTGCTAACATGGAACAATGTAAGTACTAATTTTTCAGTCAGTTTTAAAGAACGGGTTTGAATAAAGATCCTTCAAGCAACAGAATTGTGAGTAATAATTACAAATACGCCTGAATCAAGCAAACGTTAACAGTTAATCGTTGATAAGAATTTACTGGTAGTGAGTCAGGAATCGTTTAGGGAAATAAAAAAAATTAATTTGTGAGCTTTTGGTTGGATAAAAATAGGAAGTAACCAATGACGCCCAAATGTCAGCTAACGATGTCAATATTTGCCGTGAATGGACGATATTCTTTCTGATTGATATTTACCAAACTAGACCTTGTTGTAAAACAGAACGAAACAGATGGACTCCTCCCACACAACACATACAAAAAGATGAATTAAATGGTTGCGTTAAACTACCGACTATGCTGTTTTCATTTTCCATGGGGTTGCTTGCAAGAAGCGATTGCTTTATGCTATTCCTTTCAATGAATTGGTACCATCAGTATACAAAATGGCAGGTTCTTAGATCATATGAACACTTGACGTCAACTTGGAGTTTTCAAGATTTCGATATTTTGTTGCAGATAGCCATAAACCTGACCGAAGTGTTTTGTGAGATCAGTTGAGGACAACCACTTGGATACAAACACACACGGTGTTACTTGCATCTACTTCCGGTGCAAACAGTTTGGTAAATTCACCAGAAATAATACAGTACAAAAGGTTTTTAAAAGTGACAGCGTCCTAGTGGTCCATCTGTTTTGGCTAATAAAATAATTAGGGGGTTTGTTTTTCAGGTGTGGATGTACTGTGATTGAAAATACTATTGATTGACATTACCAGAAGTTTTTAAAACCAAGTATTGGTGTACGTTCAATACCTACCGCGTAAAACCGTTGAGAATAGAATATGCTGCATAACTGTCCCTCATGGACATTTCGCATGAGTCAATTGCGAAAGGAATGACGTGAAATTTGTGTTCAGTGGACGGAGTATGATACGTCAAAATATAAGCATATGTAAGTACCTTTATAAGGAGTGTAAACAATTATGAACTGGTTATTGAAAATGGCCGGGATACACTTCTCAGTAAACTAAGGGCTTCTTCGTGTAGTTCGATAAGAATGTAAGATTCATGGATCAAGCTGCGAAAACATTGGGCCTGATTAATTTTCGTGACTTAACCAGTACCTAGGTTTCCTTTAAATGAGTAGTTTATAAGGATAAATGGAATGGCTATCGATAAATATTCATTAATTTGCGTAAACTGTTCATGATAAGTAGTTATGCATTACGTTCGCAGGTTGTTCAGTCAACGGAACCCATCTACTGAATGATCTGAGACGAACAACGGAGTCGTGATTTCGATTCAAAGGTACAATTCATCACTTCTGTTTTACGAAGTGTGGAAACAACCGAGTGTGAAAAATTTGAAAAATACACCAGACTGCAGTTTAGTTGGCAATCACTTAGTTTTCCAACTCATTCCAAATACCAACCAAATAAGAGTTGAACGAAATATTACTGGTTTGTACCGAGACTGTTCATTTTCAATTCACTGCAGAGTTGTACGGGCAGAAAGGTTGGGTGGCTTCGCGTTCCACGCTAGATAGGGCACTCGCAGAGAAACTTATAGCTAAACTAACGACCGTTGAACTTATTCACATTTTGATCTGATGCAAAATCCAAAAACGTCATGTGGACGGCTGAGGACCTACAGGTCATATCAAGTGAGTTCAGCAGAGCTCACCCTAAAATAGACTTCAACATTGAACTAGAATATCATTGCAGGTTGTTAACCTTAGACAGTGTTCTGCTTTGTCGATCTCATGGAACAACTCTAAGACCAATCCACAGAAGATAAACAAGGACGAATCCAAAGACATATTCTGACAGTTCTATCTCGCTGAATTCTTTCTTACATGGCATATAAGTTCCACGCAACAGACCGTCTTTAAAAGAATGTGAAGCACATTCAAAAAACTCTCACCGACAGATCTGCTTAGGAAAATTTGCATTGTCATAAAAGGCGTGAAACTGTTCAGAGAGATAGAGTTCCGGTCTAGCCCAAATTAGAGTAAAAAATCCGTTTGCTTTCTCCACAAGAGATATCTATCGCACACAACACTATTCCACGAATAAATTCGATGAAAATGATTCGGAACACTTTCGTCTGATAAACTGCTGATATGCTACCGCGTGGTTGAAAATCATGCTTCATAGTCTCACCAGTAACATTCTGTGATAATTTAGCAACAGAATCACCAGTAGTCTGAGCAAATTTAATGCACAGAGTTACTAGCAAACCGACAGTATAAAAGATCAACTGTACACCCCTAAGTGCATTAACTACAAACTTAGTTCTATCAGATAACAAACGTGATACTACCCTCCACAGTGAGTGTCTGGATCATGCATGTTGGTCTTCTGTCGAATATCGAATTTAACTGATATCCTTAAATGTGCTGGCCGTTTAAGTTCTCCACATATGGTTATCGCAAGACACTTCATCCCATGAGGGTAATACACTGAGTTGATTAAAGGATACACCAAACTTTGAAATGGTATTCTCCAATCATCCATGCAACAAGAACTGTTTGTCAGTTACAACTAAGCGTAAAGTGGCTTTTCACATATTACTGTCCATCGAAACGGAAACGATATGATTTGTGACAGAGTACGAGATGAAGTAATGCTGACAGCTGCAAATGAGTTGTGAAAGCAAGAATTCTACGCCAACAGTGTAGTCTGGCATTATTTAGGCTCACTCGAAATCCTGACCGAAAAGAAAAGCAACTTGACAGCAAGGAACAAAGAAAATACTTTGACTAGAAACGGAAATCCATCTGAGTATTCCGACTTAAGTGGACGAATTTTCGAAACGTAGGAAGAATTAGCCGATATGAGGCGTTACTTGCCAAAATTTTTGAACTCATATATAGTATACACACTTAGCTTATTTTACTGCCGTTTCCCACTTTACTGCGTCGTACGTCTTGGTCGAATCAAAGTGTGGCACACATTTCGTGTTTACAAACATTTTTTTGATTACACGTCGGTAATCATCAAAACAATTTGAATGAGTTCCTTGTATGAGTAAGCTTGACCAAAGCCATTTGCAAGACGTCTATACTTTTACTAATATCTCCATGAAATTCAGGAGGCTCTTGCAATGTGCATTTGATACCAGGTTTTGAGATAAAGATGATTGAGAGGAAATTGCGACGGCCTTTTGAGTTTCCCATAAAACAATTGTGTAAGTTTGTAGTTGTAATGATTCAAGGTGAAGTTAGCTAAACACTGGAAGTGAAAATCTCTCGTGTTACAACTTTGTTTTATCCATCTCGTAGTAGTTTTCCACCACAGCTGGAACGCTCATATCTTTCACGTGAACGAAAACGGGGTTTGGTTCAGAGCAAGTTGTAACCAGGTAAATCCACTCACACCCCTGAAGATCAGTTACTTCTCTTTGTTTTAATCATGTCATTGAACTCTTTGTTGGGATATATTTTACTCTCCCTGAGAAATTGACTGCTGTGTGAATGAAACTTTTATTCTATCTACATAGCGTTTGTAAATAAGCCTGTCATATCTCTTCATCTCCACTGAAATGTGTCAGATGCTTTGAAGTGCACCTTCAGGTGTTTTTCATTGAACCAAATAAATTATCAAAATTTGTAAATTAAGACTTAATTTATTCACTCATACACTCAAGATTATTCGCCATAAGCCGAGGAATGCATTTATATTAATTCAAGTTATCGTTCCATTCATAATGCCCACCAATTGGGCAGATCGGTCAGATTTAACTTGTAATGTGATGTGAACTGGCCTCAGCTGTCTCACAAGCAGGGTGTTGGCGCCTTCCACTTGACCGTGACGACAAAAACAGCAAAAACCGAGGTGAGTGGATAGAATTAAAACTAAAATCCCAAAGTAAACTTTCTTGGGAAATAAGTAATGCCTACGGGTTCCACCCTGATGTACGCCAACTTTTGTACTTGATTATTTCTGAGTCCCTATGAAAATTTACAAAATCTGTGATCAACTATTGCTCACATTGTGTTCCTGACTTTGGAAAACGAATCACCACCAAACACATTTGTTGCTTCCTCTTAATTAGCAAACTCGTTTATTTTTAATGTACATTTTAAAACACATCAAACAAAGGGACGTGCCATTTGAAAGAGAAGACAATTATGAAGGCGAAATGTTAGATAGAACCTGCTGGGCTGCAACCAACGCTTGGGTTGTCATCATAAAGTGCCTACATGAACAATAAGACAAGAAAGTACTTACCCATCCAAGGTAAGGGTATTTTATTAAATCCCGGCATTGTTCACTCATCCCGTCGTAAGTTAGAGTATCTGAAAAAATGTCTGGGAACTTTGTTACTTCATATCCAATGTTTAAACCTTTTTGTGGCAAAATAAGCTGTTTTCTCATTTCGACCTATTGTATCTCTCTCTAATTCATCCTTATGTGGTTAGTCGTTTATAAGCTAAGTCTGCCTATTCATTGATTGGAGTGCCAAACCATCGGAAATTGCCTGAAAAACTGGTGCAGGTAAGACAAAAGCGACTTCGGATAAACAATAAATCCTCATATTCCTCTGACAAAAGGTATTCAGTAATAAGTTAATTACGTCATGATGAGCCGGCTTTATTGAAGAATATTCCTTTTGATAACAGTGCATCAGAAGGAATTTCCGCTTTTCATTTAATAATGGAACGCTTGATCATTTCGATCACAAAATCGAGGGTTTGGTTTCGTAGTAGTGTACAATAGGTCACAATGCACCTTATGACAGATCATTTTATGGGATAAAATCCACTAGGTGACGTTACTTTACGATTAGCCTACTACGATTATATGTGAAACTTGAGCCAACTTGTTTCAGTGCACGAGTTTTATGAGCGATGTCTTGTGGAAGACAACCACTTAGCGTCACCTTGGACCACGATATGAAACAAGTTGTGCCTAGTGCCCATGAAGAGATGATTGCACCCTGAGAGACACCTTATATGAAAAACGGACGTCGTTATCATATCACACGTCACACACATTTGACTGCGTGTTATAGACACGAGAAACTGCCATACAATTTGTGAAATTACGTTTAGCACGCCGACAGTTATCAAACAGTTAGCGCTCAGTAGTTTCATAATCGTACTGAAACCGCGTAGTTTGCGACTTTCAAATGTACTCTTCAGTTATCCGCCAACGCAAACCGGCTCGAGTTATTTTACGTTGGTACTTACTAACACATCGTCTTCGAAATCACGTTTAATTCACAGTCTTTTTGAAAGAAGTCGAAATAAGCTTTCGTTCAATGTTGGTTCTCCAGCATAAATTACTATGTAGTGTGTAGTATGTACCATTGTTCACGGTCTCAAGAGCTGGCCAGTCTTATCACTGTGAAACCAGCGGTATGCTTCTGTACGCAAATAGGTGAATACGATGAGGTAGCAATATCTTCCAAATCTGAGTGCCTGGCCACACAATTTTGTAAGCACCTCTGAAAATGAATCACAAAGTTGGCAAACACCTTGCGGTCACAATTCCGGCCCGATTGTGATGTGCGTAATTGCATATTAGCGGTTTTAATTTAACTGAGAAAATCACTAGCTATGTTCTGAGAAAAATACTAAATGCCCAATGATCACATCTTGCGTCCTCCATATCTCACATGGCTAAAACAGATCCAGCAAACCGAAACCCTCATATTCCTATGAAAATAACTTTTGATTCACTCATCATTTGCCCAGTTGCAAAAACCCAACAATCCAAATCGTCATTTAGTTACCGTAACATCCTATTTTGTTCCCAACTTCTTCCATAAAGCAAACCAGACATTTTTGTGTGGAATAAAAATCAACTTCGCAGACAAAGTCACTGAACAGATGTGGTAAGGTTCGTTCCCAGTAGGTCTTTTAGCCGGTGCGCAAGGTGGTCACCGGTAGTCGTTTCCTTAGCTTCGGGGATGAACGACGTAAGTTTCCATCGATCTCTTTGTGGACTTGACAAATCATGGCACGGAACTGGAAGATAAGAATGAGTTCCGATAGATTGATCACATGCAGTTCACCAACTGCTCTTTCATGTCCATGGAAAAAATCCACCAGTTAATTCATGAACTGCGTCAGTGCAATGGGATTATGCAGCTTCATTTAATGAAACAGTTTTCAACTGCATTTATCGACAAACTAAACACATCAGACTCCGTTCAGTTTAGCCGCCGCGATTTTTAAGTCTGCTGTAATGCGCAGGATTGTACGTGAGGTCCATTTTGTGTTGGTGCGCCTACCCTTGTTATCATCAATCATCGGTGGGTTTTCAGAGTTTGGAGTTCCTCTCTCGTTCTGGTTACCTTGGTTCGGCTTTTCTAGCTCCTATAGGATGTGTGGCCGTAACTTTAAGCCTCATGCTTATGGGACGCTGAAAGAACGAGCATCAGCACGCACGCAGTTCACCTGAATAGACTGGATATCTGTAATATATATGGCCAACCGCTCAAGTGTGTATACTTGTGGCATTCACCGTGTGGCCTTGACCACTGGACTAGGTAGCCTTGAAGCACTTGAGTGGGTAAAAATCCATAATTCCCAGCCGCGACCCGGAGATAAAGCTTTGAGGGTCTAATACCGTTTACATATCTACTGGCGTTTGCGTCCTTTGTAAGTCTAGTAAATACAACTGAGTTCGCATTTTCAAGTACACGCTGAACGTAGACCCGTAAAGTGTTTGAAAAGCCCTCTTGTCTATATGAGGAATGTCCGTTCCGTCAGGCTTAATACAGCATAGCCTTTCCTTTCGTGATGGTAAGAGAAAGATAGTTCAGATGGTAACCACATTCCTAGATCCCACCTAAGGTCCACTTTGGTGGTCATTACTGTTTTTTGAGTCATATGTGTGGCCAACAGGTTTCAAGAACTTCCACCATAAGACAAGTGTGCACTCCTCTCGTCACTGATGGGGAGATCACCCTCGTGATCATTGTTCGATAGCAACAGGGCCAACCTGAAGAATGTTGGAATCACGAGAGTTCCAAACTTTAATGTTATCCGCATACAGTAAGGAGCTGCTGCAGATTACTTCTGGATGCCGTTGGTAAAAGTCAGAAATAGCAGCACACTTCATTAGATTCCATGATGATTTCCTCTTTTTATATACATTCATCAGAACCTCCTGTCATCGTTGTTTATCACAATCAATTTTTCTATTGATATCCTCCTGGATAACTGATTGATGCCATACCAAGCATGAATAACTTTTCCATTTTTACTCCCATTCTTAATTGTTTTTTTTTCATATGATAACATGTACACTAAAGCTTCAACCTTATCAGACACGTTCGACAGAAGACGTCGTAGCCTAGGATTAAAGCTCCACTCAATGGGTCTCATCGTCTGTCTGATTGGACGCTGTGACACAGGGTTGACGACCAAACTTGTCAGTCAATACTCGGGACTACATAGCTATGATTTTAACCACCTGTTGCATTCATGTTAAAGGTAACTCAGAGCAACGCCACAAACTGTGCAACTTTACTAATAAAACATTTCCAAGTGAACTTAACACTTCAAAGTTTCGCAACAAGCTGTCTACATCGATGCGATTCCTAGCTGTCGAATTTCCATAGCTCACTGCTGCTTCGTCGGGTCATTCGTCCTACTTACCAAGCTCAGTCTCTCACAGGCTACTCAACTAGTTTCTTGTCACGTGGAAATTCTTGGCAACCCTCATGAAAAAATCACGAGGAACATTGCGCACCTAAGTGCAACTTGTGATGTCCAACGTGACGGTGAAACCCTAGGGAAAACATCAACCAATAGGTTTTGCAGGAATCTTGCTATAAAAGGTAAAATTGCCGATTGGTTTTATTAAGATCGCTCTGTTGAAACCATTTTGAAAATGCAAACGAACTATACTCCATGTCACATGAATTGTTCTAATCCACCCTCCATCGAAACCAACTTAGTTAAGGCTTACATGGCTCAGTCTACCAAGACGCCCGTGCTGCACTGGCATAATGATCAATTGGCACATGAGGTGAGATATTCCAAATTTATGCTTTCCAGGAAAATTATCATTATTGCGGAAACTAGTTACATTCTCTTTCTAACATGTCATCGTTTCACTTGGGCTAACATAGTAACTTAATACCATTCCATTGGATAACTTGGTTGCAACATAGTCAACGAAATGTACCATTTGCTTGCGTCAAGTAAGCACCCACTTTGACATGGATGAAATTTATTTTTCACGGCCTTTTAAAGCCAGTATGTTTATAGACACAAATGCTGACCATCCATTTGAAAATGTGGTCTCTGACTTTTGTTAAAAAATCGCAATCACAGGCTTATCACAGCCAACTGTGGAGTTTTCGTTGGTGATTGCAGAAATTCAGGCTAATATCCTAGGATGATCGTTCAAACGGACTACCTTTCAATGTCTCAAATATGGGTTGAGTCATATATCTGGAAACTAATTAAAAACGATCCACCTCTCATGTTATTTGTGACTGTTATAGGCCGTCTGGTCTTGGCAAACAAGAGTGTGAATAGATTGGACGTTTGTTGTATAATCGGCTGGAGTGCTTCAGTGAGTCAGATAACGCAATAAGGGATTGTCTGCTATTTTCTAAAACTGATGAAAGCCATGAAACATACAGTCACCTTTGAAGTCAGGATAACAACGGAGGATAGACGCAACCATTAATTTGAAAGTGACTATTATAATGAAGTGCTGATGACCAAGAAATGCACGCTGAGGTTTTCCAAGTTGCAAGCTGTTTGTGTTAATGTAGCGCACTTTCTCATACGAATAATAATATTGCTGTACGCAATTATTGTTCACTTTCATTCCAAGCTTTATTTTACATCTTACCTACAGCACAGTTGTCTTCCGCCAGTCGCACAGACTCAGAAAAGCTGTCTGTCCAGATCCAACTCCCAGCGGCGAGCCAACAATAATTGGGTAAGCCTACCTTCTAAGGAAGGTGGTGATTTCAACCGTCTTCTGTTTTCGGTTTCAGGTGAATGACTTTGTATCCGTTTCTTCCAACAACCAATCATGCACACTGTCCCGATCCAGTTCACAACGCCGTAGTCCTGTTGCATGGGTGAGTTGATCGTGTTCAAACACCATGCGGTTCATTGATCGATCAGTTTGATGTCACTGTTAGACTTGTAGTTCTTTTTTGTCATCCGATTGATAGCGACCGGCTTCACCGACAACCATTCAAAGATCCCCAACTAACAGGCTGTCCAGATCTCAGTCGCTGCGACGTAGCCCGAATGCTTGGGTAAGTGGATATGTGCGTCTCCCAGTTTAAATGCAAATTATACATAAATTCACACGTGTTTATTGAACTGAGTTACGGAAATTAATTTTGTGGCTTTCAGAGTGTATACAGCATGGACGGCACTGTGAACCAAACGAGCCAAAGGACGTTCTTCTCGGAATCAAGACAGCAACATTATGAGGAAAAGGTAGACACTTTCTTTCAATAATTTAGAAAAATAAACCACGGTATGCAAGAACATATTGAACTGTACCTGTCCACTTTGCAGCCGCTCAACCTTGATTCAGACTTTTAGGAGATGAACACAAATTACTGGGGAGTGAAATGTGGTCGAACTATGATGTGTGCCACGGAAGCGTCAGAGTTTGCATTCACAACGAGCTAACCGGTTTGATGTTAAAGTAACGGGAAAATTTGAAACGAGGATCATAACAACAGTTTTGTATAGTTCCAACCAAAACGCGAAACATATCTAGAATAATGTTGCAAACATTTCGAACTAGCTAGAGACGTGCATTTACCCTTGGTTTTCCCCTAATTACTTGAATGCGGCTTTCATTTCAGTTCAATTCCACTCGCATTCTTGGACGTTGCTGTCTTTGTGACGCAGGTGTCAATCCGCATAATCACTTTACACTAAACGGCAAAGATTATCACTTCGATTGCTTGAACTGTACCGTTTGCGGCTGTCGTTTGGGGTAAGTTTTCTACCTAGGCGACAAGAGAGCAGCCAACATTTTTTCATTTCTCAGCAGCCGGCAAATGACAAACTTTCAATAATAGCGTGTTTAGGATGCAATGTGAAAGCTTTCTTTTAAAGAAGTTACGAGTTTCCAGTTTCTTTTTAATCATCGATTGATTTTTACTTTTGTGCACGTTCTCTTTTGTAACGGTGGATCGTGATTGATTACCATGTTCTTAGCAAAACTGTTCCTTATATATTAAACTTTTTTAAATTTTCCAGTCAGTATAGTTTCAAGGAACTGGGTGGACATATTTATTGTGCCAGAGACTACGCAATAGCTGTTGGGGGCTCCAGTAAGTGCATCGAAGTTTTTAAATTTGCATTGATACGAGGCCAGTTTCTGACCAATTTTAAGTAATCTGGAATAGATTTTTCGATCACGTATCAGTGTCTTCCTAACTGATTGTGAACTCTGTGATTCTAATGTTGACAAACGATCATCGATCCCTTTTCATTCGCTGAATAATTCTGCAGCTTCGCATTTTATACTTATACGCTCCCAAGTTTTGCGTTCTTTGATTCCCCAAATATTTCCAAATATTTTACAGTGGTTCCGGTGTTACAAACGTCGCCTTCACTGAACGCAGCACGATCACATTCTGTGAGTTGACTATACCACATTCATGCGTTTGGTAGATGGTTATTTATAACGTGTGTAATGTAGTGCTTAGTAAATTTTCCGGAGAAAAGGTGCTTACAGTCCGGCATTCCAACATTCTGTTAATGAGAATTAATGTGTCCCACTCGTTTTGGTCTTTTCACACAGCCTCATCGACTGCAATCACACGATACACATTGTTGCGAAACATGCCGAGGCAAAGTCTATGCAACTGAAATGCTACGAGTTATGAATAAAGTTTATCACAAATCCTGTTTCAAATGCAGTGTATGCTATGGGACTTTAGGGTAAGCTAATCTTGTCTAGTCACAATTTCAAAGTGTTTGAAATCACCATATACTGGTTTTTGATTCACGTAACAAAATGTTAAATGTTAAATTGTGTGTTGAAATAAGCTGCACTTCGGACTGTTGGCATGTGAGTTCGTTCGAGACTACCAGCAAACACGCAGGAACACTAAGTTACAAAACAGACAAGACAGCAGATGTTATACAAGTTGGTGCTCAGCGCTACCAGGTTGTTTGAAAACAATTCAACTTAATGTGATTTACCAAACTTGGTACTGACTGAACTTTCTGCGTTTTTCCCCACTTCTTGATTTAGAGTCGAAAATTATCATGTCCACGAAGGACTGCCATATTGCAAAGCACATTTTAAGCAACTTTCAACCAACTGAAGTGCTTTCTTGGATGCTACTACTAGTGGTGCGTCTGTTTTTTGTAAATGTATCACTTCTAATCTCAAAATATATCATAGCTTTATCTGTAGACTGAACTAGTTGCTCATATGTTGTTTATGCTATCCCGTGTATTGGTTCACACTTACTTGTATTAATAACAATAAGCTCTGTACTGGCGTTTCAAAACTTGTGCTGTTTCATATTTGTCTATTGCATTTTTAGCCCTATCTCTCGGTCAGTCTCTGAAAAAATGCCCGCTTGAGAAGTCGCAAAATCCCAAGGATAACAAATGCTGATAGAACACTATCCGTTTCATCCGTGTGATTTCGGCCACCGTGTGTTTTTATTAAAGTCCCAAAGGCTAGCTTGTCACGTTTAATTAACCTTTGCGCGTCATGAAACGTTCAGCGGATATTCGTTTTGGTTGGAGTTAACTTCTATGTACTTTCGTTAAAACCTGTTTTCTTCTTGAGGAAATATATCTAGTTTCAGTTAATTCTGCGTCAACTATTCCACATTGTATAACAGAATTAGACAAGTTTCATTTAGGACACCCATTTCCTCATGGTAGGATGGCCACTGCTGGTGTGTACGTTTTGAAGCATAATTATGTTGACACATTTATACGACAGTGTTATTCCCCAAAGTCAAAATATGACGAACATCTCTTTTTCGTTTTGTTTCACGTTATTTAATCGTAGTTTTTCATTGAATCTATAAATCACGGGGACCCTCTCAAGGGCCAATTTTCGGGTTTCGTTGAGTGCTCATTTGGAAAACATTTCCTCAACAACATACGACCACCGCCGGTAAATTAAAAATGTGCATGGTTGCGCATAGCCGAAGTTGAATACATAGCCTGACCAGATTTCACAACGAAATTTGTCCATTATTTACAATGAGAATTACGAACTTTGTCGAAAAGTCTGCCAGCGTAACTGAGTGCCAATCAGTGTGACCAGAGACAACGCAATGTGTTGATCTGGTTTGGAATGACGTAAAGAAACATTTTTAAGATGAGTAACGTTCACATTTTAAATTTGGTGACTGAAGATCACTGGATATAAAATTACCAGACTGTCATTTGCTGTTTTCATTCCGGTTCTTAAACTTCCTGCGTGGTCTATGTTCCATTGACATCAATCTTTGTCATGATTGCTTCTGCAATTACAAGTCTACTCACTCTTTGTCAAATAGAACCTCCGTCACTGACTTAGTGGATAACACATAAATCACTCTAGTAAGCATGATCTGTGAGTTAAGGGTTCACCGCAATAGTTTCTTCAGAGCAGGGTGGTCACGTGGTAAATCGCCTATTGTGCCTAGTTTATCACTATGATTATAACGTTCTTGAGCACTCTGACCCCGTTTGGAGTCACTACATGGTAACTAGTATTTTTCCGTAAGGGCTACCATCGAATAAGCTTTTTCCTTCGTTATTCAAAGTTGATACTTGCTCTATCCGCACATGCACAGCAGATGCTCATCTCTAGGATACTGTCATCCTAATCAGTAACATGAACCGCGAATAACTGAGGAAACAGTTGATTACCTTGAAATCATCTTTGAACTATTATTAATTGAGCTGTGCGATGCATTTTGGTGATGTAAGTAATTATCGATCGTAAAAGTTAGGGAACTCGAATAGTATATTCAAAGGCGTTTAGTCTCGTGCGTGGGAGATATTCGCTAATGTGCAACTTTAAAAAGCTGCGCAAAGTGAGTGTTGCAGGAGAGGCAGATCGATAAGCTCATCACGCAGGAATCATACTCACTCAATCGCAATTACCCCCAAGCCTATTTAGAAACTGCCTCCCTCTGAGCACTTCTGACGACGGACGTCGCATGGCGCTTGTTCTTGTGGTAACAAAGCCAAACGGGCGCTTGCACAAACAGGTGCAGTTGAATGTGGACCTTGAATAAGTGCAATTGGGAACTAGGTTCATCCTATTTGGTGGGAGAAAATTTTGACGTAGAGTAATCAACTCCTCGGAAGCAAAGTAAAACCATGTGGGTCAATTTCCTAAATGGACTATAATTATTCCCTGAAAACAATACGGTTTAGGTGGACATTCGGATACACAAACAGGAGTGTCTTTTTGGTCGACTGCGTGGGCTACGGTAGGGCTTCAATCCTATCAATGAACGAAATCATGATCACTCGAGGGGGTAGATGGGCGGTGTATGTCCTACGACTGCAACACAAGAGACTGTCTTTATTCGAGCTTCATATGAATGGAACGGTATGAAGTATGAATGGAAATCATATGTCCAAAAGACTAACCACAATCTAGCTGGACTACTGAACACCAATTGGACATTTTGGTTTTATGTCTCTCTTCAAAATATCGTGGTAGAGGCATTGAAAAAAATGACCATACAACATCAATCATCAGTTATTTTAACTGAATGTTCAACATGAACCGAGTTGCATATATAAAGGGGGGGGAAGAAAAACAACCTAACTCTAAGGAATATGCTGATGTTCGCTCATGTTAGACCATTGTGCTTAACAACCGCCATATTCCAGTCCGTTTTTAATCTAACCAACAGAAATCTCATTTAACTGAACAAAAGAATATAAACTTGAAACTGTCAGTCGAGTCAACAAGATAGAAAGCGTGTTTTCTGAAAACTCACCTAATGACCACTTTCATTACGAGTGCTCCATAACAAACAATTTTCAAATTACGTAGCACAATGACCATGTGAGACCAATTTGAATGTCAGATTTTCTACCTAGTGTCTTCACATTATTTGGCCCCACTTTATATTAGCCAGTACACTATAAAAATATGGGTGTAAGCAGTTCTTTCAACAACAGATGGTATTGTTCTTTTACTTCAGTGAGATTACAGTATACTTGTCAAGCTTAACAATTCACTCAATTTGCCAGACAATACAGTATGCAGTGGCTGAAATATCTGGTTTTTACAGAGTCAGAGAATCGTCCGAATTACGGTGAAGTCGAGAAGTTTCACACAATGAATGGTCGTTTGATTAGCGTGAAGACCATACAATGAAACTGCTTGAGAGAGAGAAATATGACTGAAAACCTAGCAAGAATACCAAGGTAGTAGTGGCTAGGAGGGAGGCCTGCTAGTTACCAACTGTTATAAAATTAGCAAAAGCAAACGTATATAATAGTCAATCTAAATGAAAAGTCAACTTCCCTACTACTCATCAGAAAAGCAAACCTGTCAACAGAACACGACAGTACAGTCATCGACAGGTGTGGTCTGTTAGATTGGCACGTCGTCATGCTAGGGAATGAATAATCATACTTTGTGGTGTACTGCCAAATCATAGGATGTTTTTAAATTAGAGTGCACATCCTTGACTAAACACATGAGCTGTGATGTATATCACATTGAAGGTTTTTTACCGGCGACCTTCGGGGGGACTTCAGCATCAGAGTCGATCCGTAGAAAGTTGTAGGAAAATTGCGTCTAGTGTCGCAAATTAGATGTTACAGTTTGGGAGAACTATGAGGAATGACGGTCAAAACGGACATACAAGATGACGAGTTACAGCCTATTTGTCTAAGGTGTTGCTTGAGAATTCATCAGAATCAAGGGTTTCGACCTGTCTGGAAAGTTCTAAACACAGAGTTATCGGCTGGACAGTTACCACCTTCTATCGAGACGGTCAAACAACCTCATAATTACCCACAATAGAGTGTAGCTGTGCGGTCAGATAGGAGAATTCGATCATGCTGAACGTAAGCTCGTTGGCCGAGGTATAAACAAGCTTACCACTTGGAACGGTGGACAGAGTTTTGGTCCCAGCTGTGGCAAGGAGACACACTACTGACGAGGCCAAACAGGAGCCAAATTCGAGTTCGATGCCTCTGTTCTAGAGAAGCTGGTGAGAAGTTCTCTTCGAAGTTCAAAGCTTCGATCTAATGCGGATAGTGTCCGACATAAAATTAACGAAATCCCCGATCGGCCCTTGATCTGTGTAATCAGTACTACAATGCATTGAAATTAGGCAAACTACAGACTGAATGAGTTGGTACCAAAATCTCAACTACGTTTTCTAATTTAATAACACCAGCAAATTAATTGTGTTTCTAATGGTATCTTCGAATGTAAAGACAATTTTTGTTTTCAAATGTTGCTCCATTTCCAGTATGTTAAGTGTAGATAGGTGAACTTAATCCAGTGAAAAACGCGGCAATTGCAGGGAGTTGTCATACCTTTATTGATGTAAACGGCCAAAAAGTGTTCCTCAACAACACAGAGTGAACGTGAACTTATAATAAACTAGTGAATTACTCAAAATGCGAACAGTTCTTTGCGCAAACAATATTGAATCCCCTAGCAGGGTCTGCCTGATGACAGATCGACACCATAAGCTATACGATAACTGATGCAACCTGTTTAGAGGAGCAAATGCTATCAGCTGTCATTCTTATGGTGCTAAACCCTGTTCAGTATTTCTGATACTCCCTTACCAGCGTTAAGTTCTATCAACGAATTCTACCCTGTAATAAAATTGAC
Source organism: Paragonimus westermani (assembly GCA_008508345.1). Classification (NCBI taxonomy): domain Eukaryota; kingdom Metazoa; phylum Platyhelminthes; class Trematoda; order Plagiorchiida; family Troglotrematidae; genus Paragonimus; species Paragonimus westermani. Next base: position 11,262 of record QNGE01004895.1, on the reverse strand, counting down.
GATGGTGGACAACGTGGTTTAACGGATTGTGGCTGCCTTTTTTTGAATTACGGAGTTTATATACGAACAGTTGTGTTAAAACTAACTCGTTCAGCAGCTTCGCAAACAGGCCTGATGATTCTGTTTTATTGACAGGAGAGAAGAAGGTTAATTCGTACGCCCACAGTAAACCTGCCTTAAGATAAAGCTAAGTTTATCTACATGAACCAACTAATTCACAAATAAAACCAAGTGATTGCTTCGAAATCTGGATTCAGTTCAATGTTCTGTGAAGATATTTTGGCAAAAATTTTGCAGATTACATATGAAACGCATACGAGTTGTGAGATGTTATATGTGCAACACTGGAAAATTCTTTAAGGATTTAAGGCTTCTGCTGAGAACTGAATGCTACTTCAAAACCACGTGGAACATATTTTCATCAATCAGTCGCTAACTAATCAGGCCTGAGAACACCAGCTAAATTTCTGTGGAACTGTTGACAAGAAAAGAAATGTGGTGCTTGCAGTAAGAAGGGAAAAGACTCATTTCTGAAAATTATAAAGAGATGCGACCTACATTGTTAGACATAAAGTAACGCCATTGGTTAAATGAACTAAGTTGTAAATGACAGAACGATATGCATATGGGTGGCTAAAACAAGCAACATAGTGCACAGCGAGGAAAGTCCAGTCGTAACTAACCAATTTGGCGATAGGAGTGGTCGAACTCAAGTAATGTATCGTATAAAATAATCACCAGTGAGCGTTCACTGGATACGCATTGTGACGACTGAAGCATAGAGCACATCGTGCGTTTATAGGAGTATAAATATTTGTTTAATCTGACAACAGTTAAAAATTGCCACTTCTTTCAGGCTGATTAAAAATGTATCGGAAAACTGGGTTCACGGTTGAATGAAACTCTACCACCCGTGGCCTATATACTGTGTAGTCTATCCTTTGTAGGCGACCGATCTTCCACGCACACATTGAGTAACGCTCATTGATAAATCAACGATCCTAAATAATTGAAAAAAGATTGGATCAAAATGCCGCGACACAATTAAAGGAGTTATCAAAGTGGGTAAGGAATCGACCTCAACGGTTTCGATCGATAGATTGTCTCCGAGAAATCGACTACAACTCGGTGTCGAACGGGACAGATAGAACGTACAGGGGTAATTACTAGGGAGAGATAAGGTTGAGTAGGGATTCCACATGACGGCTTAAAAATTTCATACAGTTTAAACGGACGACCTCTGTACCATGCTGCTTACAAATACTCAATGACTGACTGACTATTTAGCCTGTTCTTGTCAATTTTCCCTGCATTTACTTAATTCATCTAAATGGATGATAGTTTTTAGCGCGTGCAGTAATTTTGTCGGTTGTCTTCTGGAATTTAATTCAGCCTGTGCTTTTAAACAAGCGATGTGAACTAGTCCACTGACAGAGGTTGTGTTGGAATGAGAAACTGCAGTGCACAACACATGACTACGTCTCTTAACGAGGTTTGAATACACTTTCGCATCCGAACGCATTCCGTTAAGTAGTGCGGAGACATTGTTTCTCATGACAAAATGTTCTAAATTATTTGTAATTCACAAACTTAATTACTGTTTATTGTACTGCTAGATTTCTAGTACCAACCATGGCACAGCAATTTGTTCATCCATATTTCCATAGTACCTTCTAATTAATCATCACCAACACGTTTCCGTTGAAAGTGAGACATAACACTTACTATTCAGATGATCTACACTGGCTTGATTGGAATCCATCACTGACTAAATGCGACTTCCGTTTCGGTACACTAAATAACCTCTTGTCCACCAAAACATAGGTGGCACTGGACTGATCAACCTTATAAAACAATACAATCAACGAGTTACTGCCTGCATGTCATAGCCAAAATGCCTGAATGTCGGAAAATTTACACTGCAGTGACACACTTTACGACCAAAATGAGGGTCACCTATTTGAACTATTTCCATCAAACTACGGGCAGTTGTGAGTAGAGATGAGACGACCAAGGTGAAATACCTTGTCCAGACAATGGCGCGCATGCTACGTGGTCGCATGAGCAATGTTCAGTTATGGAGCACTACGTACGTAAGCAGCGATCTACACAGGCTTCACTTGTGTATTCTAGCAAAAGTATATATCTTGCTTTTTTGCTGAATCAGCAGCACGTTACAGCTGGAACAAAACATTTTGACACCAAGAATAAACACTCATTCGATCACCACGTTTAAGAGCCCACAGCTCAATTCACAAATAAAATACATTTTTGGCTTTTTTCGACAAAAACGGCAAAACCCAGTACTTCACTAAACGTATTTGCTGACTTATCGGGATATACAGAGGACACTTTCTTTACTTTGATGTGAGATTTAGCAAAGTTCAGACTGGGCCAATGGACACCTCTACCGGACTCATCATCTAACGTGAAACCAGACATCTACCTGGGTGAACTGAGTGCACGGTGGTGCCTTGGTACCGAACTGGTGTGTTTCATTCAACCAATTTGTTCACAGACTGTCTGCAATATACTTTTGTATTTCGTTTAGGTTACATAAACTCCAAAAACACTCGTTGACTAAATCAGAATACCGTTTTTGCAAGACTTATGTCGTGACAACGGTGAAAGTAAAAAATAATCAAATGAATTATGCTCATCAATCAAATCACTCTATGTACTAGTCTATCATGAGTCAAAAACATGGCAGACGAAGGTTTAAGGTTAGCAACTTCCGCAAACAGAGAACTGGTCGTTGCGTATGACCAACAGCGCCTCAAATGACTTAAAAATGACGGACTTGTGATGACCGGTCAACATATGGAAAGCGTTTGTCTGATCGACCATATGACCGGTATCCAACAGGTGTCCGGTGATTGGGGAAGCCGGCTTGCGCTGTTTGGTGGGCTCACCTCGGGTCACACCAGATACTTGGTTCTTGGTTCATTTAGGAACGTGGTCCTGCAGCCCAAAGATCGATCAGTTCTGCCATTGCAAGTAACACGGCAGCTGCAGGTGAACTGGAAAATTGTGAAGTAGGCACCTATATTGTCCGTGTTCCAATATGAGGACATGTGAGTGACTTGGTGCGATTGCGCATGCCCAGTGTAGTCTTTTGATGGACAGGCAGCAATATGGGGGGAAAATGAGTCACTTCACAAAACACAAAGTTTCCACCGGCCAGTCATGCTAATAGCATAGTGCCGTTGAAGAAATACATTTGCTTTGAGTTGCAGATGTTGCCTTTTCATGGGTGCATAACCGAGACACAGCACAAGTACATGAATTCTACTGGTAGTACGGCCCGCAGTTATACAGATTCCCAAACAATCAAAAACCGCAAACACCGCTACGGCCAATCTTTGCGATGGCAGATTCGCGTTGTCACAATCTGACCAAGCGGTTAGTGGATGTTTTGTACCTAGTTTGCGCACTCGCTGCAAGACTTTGTGTGTGACATTCTAGGTAATACTGGTTTGAAAAAATGAGTTATATGCTGTTCTGACGTAAATTCGCTCTTCACATAGTTTCTGTTAAGAGAGACGGTCGACTGTACATGTGACTTTTGCACTGGTGCATGATACGAAGTTTCACGGGTCAACCAACATTCTGAATCTGTTGCACTGAAAATATAAAACTTTACATTCTAAACGTGGCATATAAACAAATAGACGAAGTAGTGATGGGTAGCCCCTTGGAACAGATTTCGGCTGATTCACTGATGTCTGTGAGTGAGGTGTGTCTGACAAATATAGAACACTACCGTCCGGCTTGTCGACGATCTGTTGATCATATCAGTATTCACACAAGAAGAAGAAAACACAGTAAAGTACAATTGGTTTTACTGAAACCAGCACATGCAAAACTATCATGGTCATCTGAGTATGGAAAGAATGAATGTTCACCGTTCTGCTTATCACCACTAAGTTACGTGAGGATGGTACATTGTATCGGTTATTTCATCGTAAGCCCATTGGGGATGGACAATATCTTATCTTAACAGTTTCTCACCCACCCAACACAAACGCTTGCTGACCCGATGTCGGTTTTACAGAGCGAGAATTAAAAGTAAGCAAGATACATTTGATGCAGTGCTGGAATTTATTGATGATACTTTGTCCTCCTGTGTTTATCAGCTCGGTTTTCCTGGAATTCACAGCACGCCGGAAGTAATAAACCCATAAGGAACGTCTGTTCCGAAGAAACCGGTGTACATGCAATGACCGTTCAGATGAGATAGCAGTATGTCAATTTTAACGCGACGATTAACGCAAGTCATCCAACGGACGTATAATGCATCCACATCGCGCTTACTCAGTCCCGCCAAGTCACCCACGCTTCCTCTCACTAAGACACAGATATCAGAGCTGCCTACTTCACGCTGTATTTATCAGTTTAACTGAGCCTGAAGACTTGTAATGGTGTTTAAACAAGGCGATCTAACAAGGTTGTCGCCAGTGGAGTAACCGGTTATGTTTCAGTAAATGTCGGCATGAGGTGCACCTGTACAAACTGGTTATGTGACTTACAACTAAACGTACAATGAAATGATATTTGTAAATGTGTGAAGCAAACTTGTAGCTGAAAGTATTTGGGTCTGACTTGGAAGCAGACGGGTCGAGAGAACAAAGCACGGTGGATTGAAAAATTTACGGAGCAATATCTTAGAAAGCCAAAGGAAGGTGTTCTATGTGGCGTAATGATCTGTTATTGGTGAAGATCTGAAAACCCTTTTTGCCTGGGTGTATGTAGCTTCATATAATTTTGCGCTTTTCTGCGGTTATTTGCATACCTTAAGTCAAACTGTTTTAGAATGTATTGCTAAGCTACCCATTTCCATTCAGGATGGTTGTTTCCTGATGAGCTAGAAGGGGTCATCACAGGAAAACATGCCAGCGTGACCAGAGGTCAGCAAAATAAAACAGACAGTATAAATCAACTGTAATTATTTTTTGGGAAATCATTTTTGATATAACTGAAAATCTATACACGAATACGGGAAATTTCACATTGCTGACAGTTACAGTATGCGCATTTAAATGCTGTAAAGAATCTGTAACCGAAAAAGAAAATTCTTTAATGAACGTAGTCATCTCTGGAAGATGAATCGGGAGATTTAACCACAACCCATTTTGTTGTTTTCAACGAACAACCTTAGCTCTTCCTGATTTAATGAACACACTGATTTATATTGCTTCGGCAAAAATCGAGAGAACTGGGCGACTTCCAAAGCACAATCGCAGTCAGAATTTATCATTCTCGTTCCTGCCAGACATTCACCTATGGGGATCGTTTGAACCACATACTGAAGCACCAACCTGCTTCAGGCACACTCCCACTAAGACAAAAATTCACGTGTTTCATGATTTCATTCACTGTAAGTAAAAGGTATGGCGCGCGGACAGTCGACCTGTTAGACAATCGACCGAGTGTCTGGTCAGTGATAGATTGTTCATCAGTGAGGTGACAACGCATTAACTAAATTGAGCGGAAAATGTGACGCTGTTACTTGAAGAAGAGACAACTTACAAACAAGGAAAGGGAAATGAGGCCGTACCTCCTTTGTTAACTTTTCCCCTCAAACGACCTGATTTATAGCTTAAATTCAGGGGATAGAAGGCAAAAAGTGGCCAGTTGGCCAAGCTTGTTTGAGAGCAGTATCGTCACTTCCAGGCTAATCTCAGTCGTTCCCAATCCGCGTCTGTTTATTTGGTTGATTGATATACTGTGCCTCGAGTCAGTGTGTCGAATGTCTCAATTGAACCTAACTTCTCGAATCCAATATACTCAAAAGCTCCGTGAAAAAACACAACCGTTACTCATGTCGAGATATGCTTCATACTCAAGCTACAAGAGATTATGTTGGTACACTTTTTAGAGCTGTTCTATGGGAACCAGATGAATGCGGACATGTATCACCCTCTCAACGCAGTGGTATAAACCATAAACCACAAGCTTGTCGTGTATCATGTGTGCCACTTAAGTGCCAGATAGTCCCAATCTATGCATGGATTTGCCCAACAGTATACTGGGATGTTACAGAATGATGAACACCACCGTGTTGAAAACTTCCAATAGAATTGACCGGGTAGTCGTGCTTGTTACCGTATCGAAGCATCAACGTATAAGTTTGATCGAAAGGGAATTAATAAAATTAGGGTGTGTAACACAGGAACCTTTACGGTGATTCACTTACTTTCAGTGTAGTAGCTGATCAGTTAACTATAAGAAACATTATTCGAAGAGGAAAAAACTGCGGGTTCTCAAATTTGTGCTTACGTTTCCCAACTATTAAGTAAAATGAGGATCTGACCACCCCATTCAGTAGTTTCTTATGTAGCAAAACCAGACTGAAATTGGTAGGTATACCATTATAAGTGTAATAAATTTCAACGCTCCGGATAAGTAGTACGTGTCGTACAGAGTTAAGGACCGCGATTGTTATCTCCGGAAACAGAGAACAAATCAGATGAATTACCCCAGACTATGGCACGGCAAAGTGGAGGTAAACTGACAAGCTAAGCGAAATGATCCTACCATTTTGAACTCCATTCCACTGGTCATCTTGAACCGCAATGGTACCGAGTTATTGAAACCTCTGTCATCAATTGTTACGTGGTCTTGTCGATTGGCTATCAATAAAAGAACAAGCAGTCAATCGTGGCGGACTTTTAATTAATTTATGACGTTTTAAGATGAACGAACGTAGCCAAGCACAGTCGTCATGCTACCTGTGCTCTCTGCTAATTGAGCTACAACAAACTAATTGTTTTTTAAACGAATGTGATCTAGCGACGCTTCGCACTTTCTTCCATCTGCTAAGCCCTTTCGTAGACTGTGTTGTTTGCTTGAACAGACGCTACAATTCAATTCTAAACTGTGTTTGGTGGGTCTCGTACTGACAGCCTTATTTCTGAGCCATTTCGGTAAACTTTGAAAGAAAAGACAACTACACTAGGAAACATAGTGTGTGTAATCTACATTTCAGGCTTTGTACGTTGACAGAAGCGGAAAACATCGTCCAAGAAGAGGTACAGGTAACGACAGGTAACTATGCCTGGTTGTGAGCGTTATATATGTGTATAGGTTTATTCTGGTAGAATGTCGTTGAATCCGCCTGTATTAATCCGTCGGTTAACAAGGTGTTTAATACGCCAGTTAACTAAAGTCAGTCAAACGTGCAGCAACAGACCAACCAAGCAAACAGTACTACTGGAAGCATTTGCTCGTTTTCAACTTGCATTGCTGACTTATTAAGTTTGGCTGCATGTCATTCGTAAGAAGCATTGTTTCTACTCGTCACCTCAGTCAAAAGTCTAGTCTATAATGTCAACCCAGCTGACACCTGCAAATGTTGGGTAGATGGTAACGTAGACGTTGGGGCCACATTAGTTGTGTTTCCTGAAAGCTTTATTCAATGGAATTTACCAGTCTTAATTACTGCATATTTTCCTGAAAAATATACCGACGACGGCAGTCTGCGTGTTGTGCACATAACCGTGCAATCACCCTCATCTATTCACACTGTTCAATCTAGCTGAGGCTACTCGGCACTCTCAGCTTACTCGGACAGTATTCAATAAATGTCACCTAAGCCACAGGTAAGATTACTGATTCCATATTTCGTGGACTCAAAAGAAACGTACCAGAATATCGGTTAGCGGTCATTTTGTATTTGCTCATCAACGATGACTCTTCATCGTATATTGTAGACCAGGAGAATGCGGTTTATTCATGTGTTTCACAATAGTCTCGTCACAGTTAACCAGCCTCTGTCAACAAGTTGGTTGAGTGCCATTGACCTCAACACGATTATTGACGGAAAGGACCTAGATGTCTTTCTAACCAGTTGTTAAATAATCCGACATTCTGTGATCATCCGGTTACTGATGCATTCATCTGAAAAATCAACACATCACGTAACACTGATATTCGGCAGATTGTTCACTGCACAACATTTAGGCATTTATGCATTTTGCACCCACTTCCTCATTAGTGTCATTTCAAAAGCGTACTGAGTTTGAAAACTCCATGCGTTAAAAGGTGCGCGCGAGACTATCCAGTTATTGACTATTCGCCATCTCACGTACCTTCGACAAGAAATGAAGTCGGTCAATTTCATTTTTTAAAATTATACAGCACATCGTATTTCCGCTGCTAAACATCACAAATGAGTTTCACAGATTGGAATGCAGCACGAGGCTTCTGCTACATAGGTGAACGGTAATGAATCCATCAACCTCTCTGCAATGATGGTCCTAGTAGAGCCGTTCATTGATAGCTAACCTACCGCTCTTTGACACGAAGTACACAGACTGTGGATTACTATTCTCAGTGATCTACCAGAAAGTAGATCTCGTGGAGCTTATGTGCCAGTGGGTTATAAGTGGTATGATAAGCCACTTTTATGTGCTGGCAAACGTTATATTCGGGTTTCATTGCCATTTCTCACCACCCACACTGCAAACATTGGGAACGTCATGGTATCAGTAACGTCATAAGTGTGACGCACCTGTGTCGGAGCGTTGTCGCCATTTGTATATGTCACGCCGTTTGCCTCAATAGAACTGGTTAGTTGTTTCGTTTGATTCGTTCTGACAGCACTGTTTCATATAAATGCTGTGTATCTGGTCTGGTGAGGAATAAACCAAACCTGGTACATCGTATTTTAATGCCAAGATAGCCATAACCTTATTCCAAAATCTGACATCGCCTGTTACTAGGTTGACCATGAACGACTTGTTAACTAATGTAAGTTGGTATACGCTACTACTCACTTTCATCGAACTTCTTTCAGTTCAAATATGCCTACTTGATACCTGAAGATGAATGCCAACTAGAACCGGCTACCACAACACCCAAACGAGGAATCCGTGTATTAACCGATGAAGCCGCTTGAAAAATGCTCATTTACTTTCATTTGTAAGTAATTCAAGGACTGCCCGGTTGTCTCAAAAAGGCTCCAGAAATCTGTTAATAACCCGAATAACTGGTACCACGTGTCGGACGTTTCTCCAAGTTACATCTACAGAAATCATTAACTTGTTAAGCTACATTCTCATCGTTGGTTAGAAGTTGGGCGTATTAGATTATTCCACCTGAATAACACACAATTTATCGCATCTGTTTCAGAGATAACGACGTTTATGTTCAATTATGAAAGATGTCATGGACTACTCCACCTAAAATTTGTACTATTCAACAGAAGAAAATGTCCACTACAGTTCACGTTCTTCTTTTCAAAGTGTTATCCATTGTACAAGCAACATTTCCATAGGCGACCGATCTGAGGTTCATTCCACAATGTCTTAAATCAATACTTGCATGTGAGTTTGAAGCCACTTGTAGGTGAGCAGTAGTTGGTGAAAGCAAATCATCATACGCATGACCTAACATGATTACAACAAACTCTACCTATAAATAACACAAGAGCACGTAAGTTAACATCGCAGGTTACGGTATCGGAATAAAAAAGAACAATTGTACATATTGCCATGGATTGTGAGAGGAGTTTCCAAGCATCCAGTGTGAATACTGCTTCAGAGACCACATTCACGCGGAAGTATGTCTCGAGGCCATGTCCGAATCCGGTGTATCAGTGGCAAGATAGTGCGTCTGTTTGTAAAGTGGGTGGTTTATTTGTAACTTTGTGTTACATTCACATGTTTACTGCTTTGAATGCTTAACCGATTCGCGTCATACGGGAACCACTTTAAATTTTTGTTAAGTTTTGAACTGTTGATGATCAGATGATGCCTCATTTCTTGATGTCATTTTTCTTGCCAAATTGGACGTGTTTTCTTGTAACAGAACAATAGATAAATTGGAATGCGGATGTTTCAGTTAATTTTGGACTAGGAAGTATTTGTGATGACTACCAACGAGTACGAAAATAAACCTGCTGCGATGTGCCTATAATTTAATTTATTCCCCGAATAGACAACTGAAGTCATTAGTCAACTCTACGAGAATAATATTATATCAAAACCATTATTTGCATTCAACCTTATGCAGAAACTGGAACAACTGATTCTATTTCAAGTGTTACTTGTCCATAGGCATATGTTCTATTTGGAATCATTCTTAAACAAAACTGATCTTTGGTTCACGAATCAAGGTTTGAATGAAAGAACGTCGAAAAGCGGACGTTCAGTTGTTCCAAGTTGAATGTTTACTAATTTCTTGAAGAGACAAAGCAGATGTATTTTGCAATTTGCTCTTGTTATTAACTGACATGAATTGTGTATGCGCTTGTTTATAAAGACAGATACACACATATATATGTATATGGGAGTGGTCAAAACGGTTGCCATATGAAACCTTGGCGGTGACAAATCTATGCAGTACTGACAGCAGTAAAACTCGCACATGGTCCTTGTTTTTGGAACGACTGGTTGCAGATACTGTGGGAATGAGAGAACTGCAATCAATATTGGGTGGTGTACAGCCTTTATCTATCTATATATGAATGTGTATATATTAGACAATTGTATGAGAGCAAACAATGAACACTCGTCCTTTCATCTAACTTAGTATGTAACTAAGGGTACAACAGCCAACTGCAGAACAGAGAACAATATTTTCCGTTGCTTTTCTTTAGCATTGGTCCAATCATGACTGACGTGTACAGTCTGGTTTTCATTGTGTTGACCTGGCCCTTCACTAAGTTTCACTGGTGCGCTTTGGTCTTCATACAACTGTACGGGAGAAACTTCAGCTCACAGAGTGTGTCGCTTGGTTACAATAGAATGAGCCTTACCTCATTATAACAGAATTCACCTTCTCGAACCTAATTTTACAAGCATCTGACTGATAATCTCGTGATGTGGTCATGGTCCTCTCATTGACCGTATGACACTTTCTGAAGATTGTATTCGTTCTTCTTGGATTTAGTCTCCATGTCCTCCTCCGTCATGTCCTCCATTTTGTCGCATCTGTGGCAAGATAGTTCAACCCTGCAACAGTATCAGTGTAGCCGGCAGCGTCGTTCATCCTTCGTGTGCCAAATGTCATACGTGCCAGATAGGATTGGGGTGAGTGTAAAATACAGTCGGGTTCATATTTATGAAAGCAACCGCACACTTTTATTTCAAAAAAGTAATGAGCATTTGCTAAACGAACATGATTACGGAGATCAAACATATTTTTTCTTGGTATAAGTCCGCTTGTGACCAGTTACTAGTCCTCATGGTGTGGCTTTCACAATATGCAAACACAAAACACTCGGTTAGCCTGTCAAGACCCATTGTTCAAGTGGGTACT
>QNGE01004894.1:0-52759 GCA_008508345.1 Paragonimus westermani | reverse complement strand
TGCATATCCAGGAGTATAATAACAACTGCATTCCCTGATTCAGCACAATTGCACAATATTTGGTATCAGCGTCCGGAATGTTTTCCCTGACTAAAAAAGCCCAGTGCGACGACGTAAAGGTGGGCGTGCAGTACAAACAGAATTGTAAGGTCTCAAACGTTGCTGCGTAATCACTGGCTGATTGCCACGCGTAATATTGCTCTCCAGCGTTTCTCTTGATTTCGCCTTACCGTCGTTCTCTGACCGTGAGTTTAATATACAGCCGCCCTTCTTGGATAGTATTGTGATATTCACAGTATACGGGAGTATTTCACAAATCACTTTTGTGAATTTTTGCATTCTTTTGCAAATTCAGGAGTGCTTGTGTTTGAAAACATGATCAGTTTTGGATTTGATAGGTTGTAAAGAGAAGACGCGAGTTTTCATGCCCACCAATCTCCTCAATTCGTCAGAGTTTTTGGTTGGGGGGCCAGTTGTGAAATGTGTGGGGTTTTGTACACTATTTTCCACTCCATATTTTTATTGTTATTCATGCCTTTTCACCCTTTTCAACCTCCCATGTACACATCACGTTTGAAGTAATAATAATAATAGTGGTATATTTCTCATCCCATTTGTGAGAAACACGCTCAGATAAGCGTGATCAGTACACACATTTTAACGTGAACTACATACCGTACACATAATTGCCAACTGTACAAGAAACCAATTATAAAAATAGAGTAATAAAACGGACGAAATAATAAAGGAAAACTCTAGTTTATGAAGAGGCAGATGGCCCACTTGCTCTTGAAACAATAGTTCTCAAGCTTTTCAATATCCGATAAAAAATGTCAAGTTGTTACATCAATTGTTGCTTCACAAGGCTAACGTTGGCCTTATGTTCAAGGTCATGCCAGAAAAAAGATTTTTCAGGATGGAGAAAATGAATAGTCGAAGAATTTCGCTATCACTTGATGTGGATGGTCTCGGGAAAATATGTAGAAACTTTTGGGAAGATGAGAGAAGATAGGCGGGTACCAATTCTTCCGGAGAAATGGACGATCTTCTGGACTGATCTCCGTTATTTCTTCAAATCGAGGGGATTTCACAAATTGCCCAACCAGTATGGGAGTTTGATTTTCCGGACGTTGTGGAATGTTATCACGCGTTAGAATTTATCGTGGAATCAAGAATGGAAGGCAAAATTATGTGATAAGCATGTGAAGTATGACGGATGATGGAGTCTGATATTTTCTGGCCAAATCTTTTGAATAGAATTTACCATTTTGTGCTAGTTAATAAACTATATACCTCTAACAAATAATTGTTGTCGTATAACGCGAAAAGTGATCGATTCACAGATTATCCTAGTATATGATTACAGCCGAATGCCGATGTCGATTTAGTAGGTACGGCCGTTGTGTAGAATGGAAAGATGTTTAGCAACACGGAAAGATTATCAGGTGGTCGGCAAGAATAGGAAGAGGCACGTATTTGTATGTAATCATATGAGGCGAACAGGTTAAGCTATATATATTCTCTAAATTGTTTTAACTTGCACGGCTATTGCGTAGTGGTTGATAGCTATACAGAGCTGATAATCGTTGAGTATGGAGTGAGAGTACCAGGATGGTTTGGTTACTACTAACGGGGCTGTTTAAGATGTTGCCATATGTTGGCTGTAGTTTTGTCATGCAGGTGCAATTTTTCGACAGAGCTGTGCACAAAATCCATCCTGCTGGAGAAATAATAAGTTTCGAAATGAGGAATTTCTCAAATGGCTAAATTGATAACTCTGATCAGTCCGAAGTGTGTGTGGCGTCACATCATGTGTTGTAGATTCACCCTCCGTTATTATTAGGTTAGATCAGATGGTTAGATGTTATTATGTCCGTTTTCAAAGATATCGTCTTCAGGCAGGCAGAATTTGAAAATCAACATGACGTTCTTTAATGTCAGGAAAGTTCCTGAGCTTCGTTTGAATTGATGTATATTCTTAGTGGTTCTAATTGCATGTGGGAGTTTGTTCCAAATGTAGGTACATTTCACTAGGAAAAATTTGAACGGAGTTTTCTACGGGATTTGAGGGATTTCAAAATGAACTATTTGTTCCTGATGTTGTATTTTGAGCTATGTTGAAGGCTAATCGCGAGTTTGACATTAAATGTATTGCTATAAACTAGATTATCCATGAGCGCAAGATTTTGATTGAGACGTCGTAGCCAAAGAGGATCCAGTTTCAAGCATCTGGTAGCGTTCTCTGTAGTTCAACGAAGACGGATAACCAACTAAACCTTCAGTAAATTCACGTTGAAGACTTTCCAGAGCTAGCACATCAGACTTGCGCAAGTGACTATATATGAACGTGCAGNTAACGTATACCTAGGTCGCGGACTTAGATGGCAGTTGAAATAGCATGATTATCCGGCTTTATGAAGCCCTCTGATATATGACAACCGTGTGCGACAGTGGTGGACTTATTGGCTGGTATGAAACCAAGACTCTAACGACATGATGTCCCCCCGTATACTTCCTAAAGAAGAGTTGAGATCGCCAGTAGGAAAAGTATAGACCAGTTTGATGTCATCAGCGAATAGGAAGAGTTCGCCATGTTCGATAATTTTACATATATCATCTATATACATAAGAAAGAGCAACGGTCCCAGGACGCTTCCTTGAATCACTCCGCTGGTGACTGGTCTGGGCGTTGAGCTGTTATATCTTATTTTCACTGTTTGTGTGCGGTCCACAAGGTATGAAACAAACCAGCTGAGTAATGGCTCACGTATACCGAAAGATGCCATCTTGATCAGAAGGCGCTTATGAGGCACACGATCAAAAGCTCTTTGCATATCCAGGAGTATAATAACAATTGCATTCCCTGATTCAGCAGATATTGTTACATGATCAAAGACTTCCAGCTGACACGTCATGCACGAACGTTTGCTGATGAATCCATGCTGGGATAGGTTATGAGGCATGGTTCTCTTTAACACCCATGGTCCAATACACAGAAGAAACTGCCTGAACGCACAGGCTTTCCAATTTCTGAACTCCAACCATCTTCGGCACACCCATGAGAAGTCGACTCTAAGTAGACGGGAGCATGCGATTATGCGTGAATCCACGTTCTGAATCGCGTCCATCCTCAAACGCACGCCTTTGTTACACGGGGACTCCAGCCACAATCGCACCAGCTTGCGCACTACACCAGAACAAACGGAGTGCTTATAGTCGCATGAAAAATAGTGTATCATATCCAACAGCAGTGCTTCAAACGGAGATTCTGTGTGCTTCTTGGTAAACCGAAAAGATTCGTCTGTACGACTGGGGCGGTCTGTTAAAGGATAAGTAACCTTGTGGTAAGCGTAGACACCGTTCTGCGTACAGCGATCACAAATGGTATATCCGGTATGCTCTGGTTTCCGTTTCCCGAAGGCTCTAGCTGGTAAGTCACAAATAATGCTTCTGATAATCACCTTTACCTTGGGCCCAAGGATACCGACCGTAACGCCATCTGATATCACATTAGAAAGTTCAGACAAAAAGTTCACTAATGAAGCGATTTCAGTGTCACAATTCGTAACTTCAAGAACTAGAAAATTGCGAAGGCCTCGCATTACATAGTAAAGGCCAATTGTCGCTAGCTAATTTTGGTTCGCTCACATCACAAGACCATTAGTTGGTGAGCGTGCGTTCGGAACTGCCGGCCATTTGCAATTCAGGGTTTGAGAATGTATTCAGTGGATGGCTCCGGACGGTGAGTTTCCGTTCCAATAACCATTGTATATTCATACTACATGATTTTACTGAAGTGGTTTGTTGTATTATTTTCAATCTTAACTAAGATATTCTACTTTTAGTCGGCTTCTGAGAACTTGTAAAATTGGCCTAAATGTGTACAAGTTCAGTTTGCATGGACTAGTATGCGTTCGATTTTATTAACCTCCGTAATATTCTCGTTGGTTTCATCACTATGGTACATTCCTGTAATGTCAAAAATAACTGAGGTATTCCACTTTCTTTCATAATCGGACTCTCAAGCGGCTATCACATGTGAAAAACTAGATACAAAACGCGGAGAACAATAGTTACACAGGAAAATGGAGATGAACATTCACCTGATGAATAAATATTCTTGTAGTCTGTATATTTCATGAATCTGTATTAAATGTATACTGCTTTCAATGGTTTTGTTCCTAAAATGTGGGCGAATTACAGATTACGCTGCACAAAGACGTGTTTTCGTTAAGATAAAGCTTGAAAACGAGATGAAATCGTTAATGAGGTCAATTACGAGCGAAGCCGACAAATGTTCTTAATTAAATAAGGCCTACGAAAAAAGTTCCGTTTGAGCGTCTTTTGAGTGATTTACAGATGTTCAGTTAAGACTCTAAAAGGACACTCAAAAGACGGTCGAAAGACACGCAAAAGACGGTCGCGCTACATGGGAAGTATTTAAATACGGGGTACAGTTTGCCTTCACTCATAAGCTTAGACAACTACGCGAATCATTTGTGAGTTTTCAAGTGGGCAATGCCTCTCGATGTCGATCTTTCAGCAGGTCACTTTATCCGCATTACAGCGCACGTCTTGCTCCCATGAAAATTTTACAGCCGCGGTAGCAGTCAACAGCCATAGCATGCCCATGAGTATGCCAGATACAACTGAAAAAATATCGCTGAATTCGCTCAGCTTTTGCGCATATCCCCACGTTACAAATGTGTACTGGTGAGTCTTACGTTCGCAGCTCTATAGGAAGCTTAGTCCTCATGATCCAACGAAGGTTTTGTCGCCGACACCATAATCACGTTTGGCTGTTTAATTGCAAGCAAAATTCAAGAAAAATATGTTTTATCACGTCGACGACATCAATTTTTATTATATTCGACCATTACTTCTCGGAAATAACGTGAAATGCAACTTATCGTTATTTTTCTATTAATCGCTATGTAATGCGTGACGAAGTGGAAGCACCGAGGAACAACGTCTCTCTGAAACACGAGAGCACAGCGAGAATCTGGAATGGTAGCAAAAACCGAAACAGCATGAGCCAGAGGCCCAGTAAATCATGCACACAACTTACGCAAACGAAAACCAAAATGGCCTCAATCACATGACAGCGGAAGGCGTTACAGCTGTGCCATTCAAATACCGCACGTCACTTGCTTACGCCTTTGAAAGATTAAAACAAAAACAATCCCACCAGCAGAATTCAACGATTCTACGAACTGAAACACGTCACAAACTAGGACGACTCCAGCAACTCTAGGACTGGTTTTGCCTCAGATATTACAGAGATATTTGCGATCTACCGACTACACGCAGATTCGACGTGCACAAGGCACACATCTATACTCGACGATTCAGGAGGGGCAGCCTGGCGATAAATTCCTTCCCTTGTGTTCCTTGGTAGTTACTGCAGTTTACGAACAATCCATGAAGAAACTATTGCAGGCTTCCCGTTAAGGTCTATTCAGGTTCTGATACTTCTCGAATATTCTCCAAAACACGCTTCCGTTGTTTATCACCATGCTGACGCACTGTACGGGGGTGGTTTGCACGTAGAGGCCATTTAAAAACCAACTAGGTGCGATGATATTAAATTTCGTCAAACGCGCAGTTTTCACACATTTGCTGTGGAATTTTCACTTGTACCATTTTTCTGAAACTTACCGTAACAATCGCCCCATACCAGTTTTCCCATTATTTTTGGTTGTAAGGAAACCGACTCTCCCTCGTTACCTCTGGCTCAATATGAGGAAAGATGTACGCCGGTGGACTAACTCGGGCCTTCGTTGTTAGAAGAGCAAGATGCATTGCCACACTGTCATCTCCCATGAAAATTTCCGCAATTCAAACGCATGTTTTTCCCACGTCAATGTCGACATGGGTTGCTCAATTCCCCAAGCAAATGGCAAAACTTTCCTGATTAAATGCGTCGGCAGGTTTGCACAACAGCCTATCACTGTTCCTCTTAGCGACGCTCCATCTGAGACAGTCGCCGAAACGTTCCCGGAACCCTGACTTAACAACTCTGACGTCCCCTTTTTTTGTCGTTACAGATCGTGGTTCACAGTTCCAGGCAGCGTTTCTCGCGACTAAACCCGTCTGTTGGCTTGTAAACACATCAGGAATGCGGCGTACAACCCTGTTGTTGCAACCTTTTCACCGACAGTTAAAAACACCGCTCATGGCGCGGTCTGCGTGGAGTTGGACAGAATGCTTATCCCTCACTTAACTAGGGATCAGATCCGTCCTCAACGAAGATATACAATGTCATACAGCTGAATTAGCCTACGAAGCGACACTTCGTCTCCCAGGTTTCAGCCGAAGCAAACGAGGCGCAATAGGTCTGATGAAGTGCGAGCGCCGTATGCGATGAAAACACTCAGTGCCATTACGATTCGACACCGTTCCTGGCATCAGCAACTCAACAAGGACCCAGTTACTTGCACTCGTGTTCTTGTTTGCTGTGACACAACTCATAAACGAACAAAGTTTTCACTATCGAAGGCCCGGAAAGTACTTTACTGGAAATATCGATCGCCTCAAGCCGGCCTGTTTCGACACACATCAGGAACTTCCCCCCAAACATTTAACCACGCAGCCAAGTTACAGAACCTTGAAGCATCCACCCCTTCCACACACATTCGGCTCTCCAACCGCAGTGGCTCGTGATGTCAAAAGAGCACCTTATCTTCATTCGTCTACCGAGCAAACTCATATATCATCATCACCCTTCCCTCATCCGTGTCCATTCCATTCAAGCAGGCAGTCCGGTGGGCATATTATTTCGCCAACCCGTCCTCGTTAACGAATTTCATTTCCCTCGCTCTTACTTATCAGACGATTATCCTGCATTCGTCTTACACAAATACGCTGAAAGGGGGGGCGCTGTAAAGTTCTTTTGCAGTTTGGTTCACCAACAGTGCTTCGCTTTTGGACGAAAGGGTTTTTTGCGTCACCTTTGCATGTTCGTAAAATCGATTTAAGTGACCTTGCAAAAACGATAAAAAACTTCCTGCAAACCAGTCCGCTCTGCTCTCTGTTGCACAGTCGCGCAGCAATTTCCTCTTAGCTCCGTCGCAACATCATCATCGTCGCAGCTCCGGTCGTGCTCCAGCAACCCACGGTAGCTCCGAAATATCATTCCTTTTGGGACACTGGTAATTTAGGATACTGTGGAGGTGGTCTAGAACACATGTGAACAACTTCTGTGAGTCGGATACTTTCACTTGCTGTAACCCCCGTGACTATCCTGTTGTATTCGTTCGTTTTGTCACAGATAGCCTAGTGAGGTACGCTTGCATCTTTACCTAGGCTATTCAGAAACCTGTTTTTGACCACTACACACTGAGGAGTGTTGTAACGATAAGCCACAACCCAGCTCTGTCAAGGGATAGGATTGAATGAACGCATGGATACGAAATTGAGGAGCGATCCACAGAAAGTTACAGAAGATCAAACTGGCTGCAGACAATCAGTGTTGACGTTGCGAGCAGACTGACATGTCAGCGTGGTGACCAATCATGACTGCTTGTTCGATTCGCTATCAGGTCTTTTTATAAAGTGCATCGGACTAGAACAAGTTTTTTGAGTGCATCACGCGTTAAAACCAACTGAGCTACAAGTGTGACAATTGGGAAGGCCAAGGCGTCGATATAAACTTTACTTCCTCATTTACAACCAATAAGAACTTAATAAACTGGTAATTGCCTCATGCTACAAATCCTGCTTCTGATTTCGCAGCAAGAAGTAGCGACTTGTCAACGTGTTGTCAGGTGAAAAGGAGAAAACCGCGGTTGACAAAATGAACACCGCTACAAACCCGCTGAAGATTGCCCGCACGAGCTACTGGGTGTGAAGTGCACGAACAGGCTTGTAGACAACTAGCTTTTACCGGAAGAAAATACGAAGCTTTTGCTTGTTGGCCAATCTACCGGATGCTAGTAATGAAAATAAGCTTGCTATGTTTTAACACACAGTTGGAGGTGGAGGAAGACAAACCCTTAGAAAGTTGACCTTCGAAGATCGAGAGGACAGAAACGGACCGTGCGTGATCAACCGCGAAGTGAAAGGATATTGTTTGAGACAAACAAACGAAACGTTTGAACGCTTGAGAGGGAACGGCAGACCAAAGAAAACGATAAATGGCTGTGTAAACGTTCTGCAAAATCGCTCAATTTCTGCGAATGTTTAGGATGGACTCTCATCCGAGATAGAACGGTCGCCGGTATCCAAAATTCGTTGATGAGCAGACTATTGAACATTCCAAAGTTGATGCTAATCCAGTGCATCGACACTTGCGGTAGCGAAGAGGCAACGGAACTAAGGATGAAATCTTTGAACGCAGACCGCGGTCTGGTGTTGAGCACTATGTGGAAACAGCAAACGATTGGTGGTGGTTTCGCTAGTCTTGCAGGGACGGATATGTTCGTCGGGGAGAAAGAATTCCGGCTTACGGAAGATATGCATGAATTTCCTACGAAGGGACTACTTTCCGCCATGACTCGTTAAATACGTGACCGTCTCGGCGAAGTGTTGGCCAGGCCTCCTTCTGTCCCTTCTACTTCAATGAACAACCAGAAATCAGAATATATGATGATTGGCACATTTTCCTGGGACTAATTTTGTCGTTGCCTAATGATTACGAATATTCTGAGAACGATGTTTGCACCGATATAGGTGTATATGACCTCCAAACAGACGGTTGTCATTTTGGTGCACATTTTGTTCATCCACGCTATTTCGATGACCCTGAGTCATTAGATTGTCACGTGCCTCTTGTCTGGTTGCTTTTTGCGTTATTTTTTTAAGATTTTTGCGGATAATTGTGGATGGCAACGTGTTATATCACTTCAAAGGTAGGAGTGATATAACACACTCTTAATGGTCAATAAATGCTTGCCAGTGACTGAACTGAAGACTGTAATTTTCACCTGGGATTGTCCGGTTTTCTTTAAGCACCATTTCCCTTAAGATTAGCTGGTCTTCATACTTTCTAAAGCTCTCTACTTAACACACTGTTGATTTAACTTGATTTCCGTGCGAAGCTTATGCTATTGTACTAGTGTAAATCGTCCGAATGGGAGAACATCTCTCAAACCTCCCCCTCCAGAGGGCCGCTTGCGTATCCTTATTTGAAGTAAGTTAATGTAGTTAACAGGTTAGCAACAATGTACATGCCTTTGATTATGTATGGCACGATGTTATCACCTGGAAACAATATCTCGGATACAGAATAAGTTCGCCCTTCATAATGCGTGGTTTGTTTATCTCAGAAACACTTCACTTACCATAGTAATAGGAGTATTTTCTTCCGGGCCGTCAATTTTGTCCAACGAAACGCTAAATGGCCGCAGTAAAGGACAACTGTTTAAATAAACATATATCGGAGCTCCGAACCGATGACAAGGAGCTGAAGGAACTGCTGCATGAGCCTTCAGACAAGCTCATGACATTCGAGGTTATGATGAGCAGTGTTATAACCTGTATAAGCAGTAGCCCACCGTCAAAATCGCAACCAACCGTCTCCCTCAGCCATGGAAAATACCACTCACCAATGAAGGGTTTGAAGACTTTTGTAAAAATAAACAATGATTTGGATAACGAAGAAATCTGCAGAAATTTCGTAGACGATATGCAAGATAGTTTTGGATACTGTAGATTCCTGGAAAATTTCTAACCTTAGTTTGCTCAACAAGCTAGGAACGTATTGATAACGCCCTCTATTTCTTTGAATGCTCTCAACCAGTGAACTCTTTTCTTGCTTCCAGTTTATTGCCACTTGCAGGTCGTCGTGTTGGTGACGTTGATTGTTGTTCTTCTTTCGTAGACCCTCACCCTTGCAGTCGCTCACCTGAGGCGTATGGCTGATGAGTGTACATAAAAGATATGTGACTGTGTTTTCTAAGTTGCCGGCGGTGAAGATAGACTGGCTGGAGACAAACAGAAAGTTTCATCTGATAGGTACCAGGATCTCCCGAACAGTCATGAGTGACAGCTTTTCATTCTAGTGCTTTAAAGCTCGCAGTTCTATCTGATCGAACTCATCCCCAAAAGGGTGGGAGAGTCGTGTAACATTTTATTATGGGATGGTCCCAAGGATGGTGGAAGATCCAAGCACCGACATTCAGGAGCTAATCGTGGAATGATGAGAACCTATAAGTTTACGGAGGTCATTCAGCTGAAGGAGCAATCCATAATTGGACGACGCAACGATAAGACATGTGGAGGAATCCATGAGAAAACATGAACAGCTATGATGCATGGTTGACTAGGGGTTGAAGTTGGTCGAAGTTAACCCGTTACAAATAAACACCACTAACTTTGTGTGACATTTCTTCCGCTGTGCAGGTTTGTCTAGTGGATTAGGACAACCGGAAAGAACCGCATCCAAGTGGAACCTGATTTTCTCTGTAACTGCTGCTACCACTGCTTGAACAACGTCTAACCAACCCAATATTTCCAACGTAGTCAGATCTTGTGTGTTACAAGTTTTGTTGCTTCATGTCATGGCCCCACATATTGAGAACCTTCAACGCAAAAGCAGTGACGTGCAGTAGATGGTTATCAGAATCACGTTCTGACCTCAGGCGCCAGGTAAAGTCTATAATACGTTGCTAGTAAAAGGTTGGTTTTTGACTCAGTGGAGCCCTGTCGGTTACAATTATGGTTGTTTGATATTATGACATCACATATTAGCATCTTTTTCCATGGAAGAATGATTCGTTACGGAATTTTAACATCACACTTCTCCTGTTGTTTCTCTGTTCTTGCTCATCCGGCTCTTTTGTTTTCCCCATTTTTGTGCTCTCCGTACTCTAGGCTACCCTATGCTACACTCGCCCAACACGTGCGTAATGCTCGATATGGAGATGTTTTCAATCTATACAGGGGGGATTGTTGCTCGCTGGAATGCACCGATCCTTCGTTTCCATCGCGGTGAAAATCGTTTTGCTGTTGAGTTCTGTGTTCGGCAATCACATACGAAACTTCTCGGAAGATATGTCTGCCTTGCGGTCAATCTGAATAATTGTTCTAAGCTTCCCTTTTTCACTTCTATAGCAGTCTGCGTAAGGCTATTTAAAGGCTTTGAAAATAAGCGCTTTGACAGAAATGATCGATTTCAATCGGCTTCCCGGTTCTTGCCAAATAAGATCGCCCGCTAATGAGAGGAGTCGATGAAACTCACGAACTAACGTCAACAGTACGTAGGCGTTGGATCACGTTAAGTGTGAATTGCTGCAGCAGTTGGAGCAACAGAAGTGTGACTGACCGACTCGGATGCTACTCTTGCCAACTGGTTATAAGGTTTTTCTCATACCAAGACGACAATGGCCATAGCCTGGAAGACTGGATTTTGTTCTACGCTCATTCGCATCCGACTTTTGCCTAACTCATCCCATAATCGGGCCGAATCCGGGTCAGAGTCAGTGTGCATTGTGAGGTAGTACAGACTGTCTACAGTCAATCTGGTTGTCAAAGATAATAACGGGGTGATAAACCGACTCTAGATGTCAGGCAGAGAAAAAGACTCCTTGCAGAGTTGCTTATAGAAGACACAAGAATGAGATGACAGCTATACGCATACGCGTAAGCAAATGCCAAATACTCGCGTTTTTTGGTACTCAGAACTAAACCAACAGTCCAGTTGCTTCACTACATCTAGAATCCCCTTTTGGACGCTTTCGTTGGTTGCATCTACCTTTCGGACTGTATATTCCCAGCGAAAATTTTCAAGAGTGCTAGTATTTGAAGAAACTTCAGAGGATCATGACAGAGATATAGAGCATTCTTCGAAGCGCTGCATCGATCAGGGAATCTACCTGTCATGCGACGAAGTGGCTTCACGAGAAAAAGGGGGCACCTTTCTTGAACATTTGTCAACACCAAACGAACTCAAAATAAACTCCGAGGGTACAAGGGCTACAGTCGCGACATCAACCCCTGTAAATATGATAGCATTAACATGGCTGACAGGTATGGTCAGTCATGTGATTCGTTTCCCCTTAAAACCTACCGGACATGGTGCACCGCATTTACACTCTGACATATGCAGATGTATTGTGGGAGTTGGAGGAAGAGCAACAGACAGCATTCGATAACAGGTCCCTATGCTAAACTACTACAACCCAGTACTATCATCGATTATTCAATGTGGTGGCGGTAAAGCTGGGCTGTGGTCGGCATAATTACGAAATAGGAGACAGACGGACTAACAAAACAGGGGTCTTTCACCCGCCAAAAGAAAGTGTGTGCAAACTTGGAGGAGAATGTTGGCAGCGAAATTCGCACTGGAACGGTTTAGCGCCCATACTTTCCGTCAGATAATAGTAATTCACACGGGACACAAATTATTAGTTTTAGTGGTGAGAAAATCGTTGTCCGAAGCACCAAGAAGGCTACAGGAGCCTCCAATCAGAATGCAAAATTATGACGTCGAGTTCATTTATCGGCCGGCAAATCAGATACACATAGCTGATACGCTGTCCCGAGCTGGTGAAGAAGTTTTCTCCTCCGATGATCTCGATTTCAGCATTATTGATGCTACGGACAGCACTGAGACAGAAATCTCCCTAGCCATAAAACTAAAAGAAGCAACGGCACAAGACGCTACATTACAGCGTCCGGCTGAAAAAGAAAGAAAATGATGGCCACCGTGAGTGAAAAATTTGTCCGAAGACTTATAAGTCTTTTTCGGTGACCGCTACCAGTTTATCCAGGGACGTAGTTTGATATTCAAAGCGGGAAGAGTACCGATTCAGAGAACGTTCCAACGGAAGGTGTTGGTCGTCAATGAAACCCTCAAAACTTTCGCAAAAATAACCCATTATTGGCGTTGATCCATTTTTTCAGGTCTCATAAGTGCGTTCATTGCGAACTCTGAAAGTGGAATTCATAGCTTCCTGTGCCGAAAATTTTTAATTTTGCGGCTTCTCGCAGATATCGATAAAATAGAAATGAACCATCACACGGTGTTAGCTGTGTGTTTCACAGTAAATACAAACATATTTCACAGTGAAAAGTGTATGGCAATGTTTCCGGCTTTCTTGTCCATACTATATTTACACTTTTTTTTCAAGGTTCCATGTAGACTGTGGCCGACGAACTGTCGTTCCTAAAAGTGGCTGAAAATCACAATATGGTCTGGCTAGTCTTGCCTTTTGTATAAATAGAACGGCGTGAAAAATTAGTGTGCCCGAGCCTGTCACTGAGAACCTCCGGAAGTTAATTCTGCTCACTCGACTGCTTTGCTTTTTACACGATCGAGGCCTTGTGGCATCCATGCAATAAACTATATGAAGGAAGATTAACGCAGGCTTCCTGTCGATCACTGAGAATTAGATTTTTTAGCCAGCCACCACTTGATTTTTCGAGCGCCATTTGTCGATCGCAAAGCAGAAAAATATTTCGTTTAACATACCACTCAACAGAATTGAAGATGGCAATTAGCGCTTACTCCAAACACCTCGTACACAATTTTCTCCACACACCCCGCATGTGTTCGCTCTCCGAGCTGGTCACGATAAAAGTTTATCTAAGGGAACAGCTACAAGCGTGGACGCATACTGCAAACTCAGACGTTGTTCATAGCCCAACTTAACGGTTTTTACAGTCTGTTCTCCAAGGGCCTATGCTCAACAACCTCGGGGCTTTGGTAGTGGTATTTATGCCGAGCCGGGAAATTAGGTGGCAAACGTTTTATCACCCAGCAAGGTTACATACATGCATAAATGTTCCAACGTATAGTTTTGCATCAAACACCGGAAAACTTACTCATTGATGATGTCACATCGCTTGATGATGAAACGTTTGCAACCTTAATGCCAGAGTCGGCGAACATACCAGTACCAAAACCCTCAACCCGAGCTACGAACAACATCACCAGTATTCCCAACCATCACAAACTCGGGACTGTTAGATATCTTTCTTTTCAAGCGGACCCCAACCTTCTGCAATAGGGAACAACGCTGGTCTACAACAGATGCAGCATCCTCCTTCGTTTCGAAGAATAATAGGCCGTCTTCCACGGAGAAGTCCTCTTTCATAGCTGATACTGTTGAGGCTACAAAATTTCGTTTAAGGCCAGCAGTCGCCGGTTGAAGCGCAAAGCTTACAGACGGCGGTGATAAAGCGGTAACAAAGCTATTGCTGTCAAATTTTGTTCACTTTGGAAATCTTTCTGGAGAAGGTATGCTCCACCACAGAAAGCTTATGGCCCAACTGTCACTGTTCGTGGCCCAGACCTACGAAACCGTTCCCTCGATATAAGATATGATGGCGTTTTTATGCTCACAAAAACGGATGAGCAATCCAACAAGATTGTTGGGCAAATTTAGCTTTAGCACAAACAGGTGGTCAAGAGTTACTGCTTGATACACAGTAGCGCAAACAAACTAATAGCATATTATTCAATCCATCAGCGTTATCTACTGGATGGTGCAGCGGACAACACCGTCAGACAGAAGTAACGCTTTGGAAAGAAACTATAGTGGCCGTAAGTCATAACGAACCATCGTGTGCTGGTACTGTCTTGGTGACTGAATAATTACGTCATACATAATACTGATCAAATTATGATTTTGTTGTTCGACGTGCTGCGATACTACTACTGCATGGAACCTAGCTTTACGTTTCAGTTAGGTGCATTCCCGATGACTATCGCCTATTTCCAACTACCGCGGAAACCTTTCATACAGTCTTTGACGATGTGGTCGGATGTATAATGACTCTGCTACCTCGTACTATCCTTCGCCAAAGTGGGAAAAGACATCATCCACCTATTGCACGATTGCTAGGCAGCTGGCTTACCTTTGTTCACACTAGTGACCATTTGGGAAAAAACTGGGCGACTTCCGCTTTGTCTAGAGCTTCGTTATCCTCGGTTGACAGTTTTTCTGAAATACCCTGCTCAACAAGTTTCACCCCAAACATTCTTTGAAGTTCATCTTCCAGAGACACCAAACGATCACTCACATGGTTTCCACACTTAGGCATTCCAGGTACAGTGCGAAAGGCATCCCCGAAGCTGCACCGCTCTAGCAGCCTGCAGTTCTCCGGTTTACACTCTCTGTTCTAATGTCCGATGACCTTCGGGAACATCACATCCGACAAAATTCTCTACGCCTTTGCCTAAGACGCCAGTACGTCTAACTCCAGTCACGTGAATCCACTTTCACTGTTCTACTGGGGGTGACCTGTCGGCCTGCGCAAATACCCACTTATTCACAGTATAAGCCGGCGCCAAAGAACCGCCGCTGGATTTGTCAAACAGTGAACTTCAAACGCCAGTCGGTGACATGGCACCTTATGGGCACCGTGCATAGTGTGAATCGAGTGTCGACAGGGATTCCTGGATAACTCGTTTGGGAGTCACTCTTCCTCCACTGAGATGGTTTTGAACCACCGTCCACAAACCCATAAGTCTCTAGATGGCATGCCTGGCTCACTGACCGAACATATACAGAGCACGAAAAACATCCTTCTGACTATTATAAGTCGCACGATACTTTAAGGTCCCTTCGTCTATCTTGGGCTCACGTGGCGACAGGGCATCATGCATAAGAATGTGGTGACATCCACCACAACCATACACTAAACGCCTAACTCAAACTCTCCGTGGCCTGACCAGGTTTGGATCTCGAACGATCAAGAAACCGCTCGCAGGATCTGGTCGTCTTGCGACGTTGTACTAACAACTGAGAAACAAAGTATACACACTCTCAAAGTTCGTGGTCACCTCTGTACAGGGATCAACGTGCAGGCTCGTTAGACAAGTCGATGGCCATCACGATAGAGAGGCATCTAGACTTCTCGCGGTCTGCTGCATCTGAAAGACCCGGAGTAATGGACTTTGGGTCAGATGACCTAAACAAATGGCCACATTCTCTAATTAAAACACCAAGTTCCCTTGATCAAGTTCATTAGTAACT
This sequence comes from Paragonimus westermani, assembly GCA_008508345.1. Lineage (NCBI taxonomy): Eukaryota > Metazoa > Platyhelminthes > Trematoda > Plagiorchiida > Troglotrematidae > Paragonimus > Paragonimus westermani. The sequence continues at coordinate 36,839 of QNGE01004894.1, read as the reverse complement.
ATAGAAGACATATATCGCGAGATGTTAACATTTCGTTTACTCTTTTCAGTCACTAACGTAAAACAGTTAAATATATAGGACATGCGAACAGCAAAACAATAGGAACATTCAACGGTTGGGTTTGCATGAGACAAAGACTGTCGTCAGCTCCAGGGTGCAAAAACTGCATGATTCAACAGTTTATGCACACGCAGAGCCGGACGGTGGATATTGATCAACACAGCCTTGGTAAAAGCAATCAATTCGGGTTTCTGATTAGCTACGCGTATTTTTTTCTTAATGAAGACTACTAAAACAGCGCAAAATGACTTACTCTCGTATGTCATTACTTTGACGGCTATATCAGTTCATCTCCTCCGCAGGCCTCTGAGTAATCACCCAACCAACCAGATAAAGTCAGCGGATCCCTCGATCAACCTAATCGAGACAGTGTGCTGCTGTACCCTGGTAATTGGATATCTAAGCGCCCGACACCATCCTGGTCAGAAACGCCTAACTAAGGATCAGCAAGTGGTTCCTGCGCTGCAGACTGAACGACCTCGTTCGGGTTCATCAAATAAATTTGTGTATGCCCATGTATTCTCCGTACCCAGTCGATCTTGGCAAGAGTACATGATGCTCTATGGGTCCCGTCGTGTTACCACGGCAATATTAACTCACGTATGCTGGTCCTCATTTTTCATCACTTGATCTATTTGCCGCACCATTCCCGAAATTTCTGGGAAGCACACGAAGGCTACGTGGCAGTCTACCAGATGGTTCGACTTAAAACGTGAGTAGGCCTGCACCAAGAATCAGTTAGATGAGTAACTCTTTCAGCGTTCTGACATTGTTACTCACTTGACCAAACTGGACTGGTGATAGGGATGTTCCCTATACCCTGGGTTCCCTAGTTTTATCGAAACCACCCCTCGTTCCGGTGTTCGTGGGCATCCAGTACTCCCTGGTACAGCCCAGCTCCCCTCCCAATTAGCTTATGCACCCCTAATACGAGTGAAAACTCTTTTCGCCTCCACCGTGTCTTGAGTGCTGACAGAGAAGAAATTTCTAGTGAACCACAATTTTTTTAATCCTTTTCTCCATCCCCTAATGGCTGTTCTCCTGCGATAGATTTCAGCGTGACTTTCGGAGCCCCAGACACACCGCGAGTATAAGAAGAAACACAAATATCGTTAACTCTGAAAGTGCAAGACAACTGACACAATTAATCCACTAGTAAGCATCACGAGTCGACTGACTGTTTAACGGTCCATAGGCTGGTTTATAAGGACACCATAGATAGGCAGCGCGCGTGCCATCATCAGCCACATCTCTGACACATCACAACCCGTTCGGCAAAATCCTGGGCGTGGACGATATCTCCAGACTAGAACTCAATGAATTGGTCGTGCCAACATTCAAAACATCATCTCATGCGGTTGATCCTTCAAGCCAGACTGTTCTGGGCTTCCGTCGACCATCAATTATCTACTCAATGGTTGCAAACGGTTGAATGTTCCGAAAGTCCCAATATTACTAGCTCCTTGAACTCGCGTAATTCAAGCACAGTTGCATCCCACACGGCGATTTATGTTAACTCATCCGGTAACGATGAATCGGTAAATCCACTGTTGCACATTCGGACGTTTAGGTCAATAGGGGTTATCTTTCAGGCTCAAACGACGTCAGAAAAGGCAATCAAAAGAACTACAATTTACACAGTATTGCTGAAAAAACTACATAAAACTGCTCTCTCATCTGAAATGTAAATTACGCGGGCAAATAAACCCTCCAGCAGAAAAAGGTTTCCAAACGGAACGAACGGAGACGAGGCTGCTATTGAATCGTTCGCTAACGCTTCAAGTTCACACCGAGTTACGCGTAACCTGTTGATCCAGTAAATGCCTCTCAATATACACCGACAGAGATGATCTATCCTCGGAACGGTTAACGAGAAGGCACTCGTAATAACTGGATTTAGTACGGTACTGATTGAATCAACGTAGAAGAAAATTGTGTCTCACCTCGAATGTGAAAATCCTCAGAAATCGAAGAAAGTGCCGGCACAACAAATTAACAACCAGGCACCGATCAACAATGGTGAACGATAAAACGGGCTGAGCTTACTCAATCAAATGGTCATTGGTTGGGTCAGAGCAAAACGACTGTTCACGCATCGAGAAACGGCGGGAATCATGAGTTACTCAAAAAAAATATGGAAGAAAAATGTCTAATTTCGGTATTTACAAGTTTACAGGGCTCAGACTGGATGGGGGTAAGGGAAGCGATCAAAGTAGGTGGTGTAAGAACAAGGCTGAGTAATATATCTCATTTGGGAAGAGAGCAAAGCGTAGGGCCACCATTCAACATCAAACAAACCTCAGCAATCTCAAAATAACGCAACAACCTCTGAAAAAATCAACAGCTGCCACTCACCACCAGTCAACGGAAATTCAGATCATCGAAACAATCGGGTGCAGGTATGTGTGAGACAGTGTTAAATAGCATAAAAGTGCAGGACAATTATTTTTGTGCAGTTATGATGCAGGGTTCACCGTGGTTGTTCATTGTGTATAACAGGGAAAAACAAGTTTGGGACAGGAATTCTGCGAACAGATCAAACATACCTTAACAAATTTGTCGTTGCTCGCCATACCAAACATAAGACGAAAAGCGCAGCATAGAAACGTCCGAAGCTTCAACTCTTTCTTCAAAGTGCGTACTCGTGGATATTCTACCTTACCATCTCCAGACCCTCAACTGAACTTGACCAGAATGTTTTGTTCGCTTGCGTCTAGCTGATAGTCATGTGAATATCCAGCTAATGGTTATTTTACTTTGCTTGAGTATTGTTTGCATCACCCGATTAAAGTCCGACTCGGCCCGCCTATTTTATGATCTCTTGACTGCTAAAAAGCACTCTGCCGGGTGTAAATGTCATATTGTGCCACTATAATTCGTCTTTTGCCTGTTCGGGAAAAAATGGTAATCGGTTTCTCGAAACGATCTGTCGACCAAAACTGTTGAGTTGTCTACCTAATTCCTTCCATCGTTCGTTCACCAGCACCGTGGCACCGTGATCCGATCTTGCATTGATTATTTGGAATCGTCGGTTTTTCGTCACACGTTGCTAAAGACCGCACAACTTCCAAACCCACGTCTTCTCGCATCATAATTAACTAAACTAGCTCACTTTTGTGGATCCGACTGATATTTTCGTGGGCTTTTGTTCAATCTTTCTCAACCTACCAATGTTCGGGTGACAATAATTCAGTGATATCAAGTGGTCTTTTTATATTTGGCTAATTAAACTGCTCACCATGTGTGAGTTGATAAGTTTTATGTTTTATATAAAAGCAAAATCGAACGCTTTGTCCCGGTGGGTTGGTAGACAGCTGTGCCGACTAATTTGGGTTTCATCACCGGCACTCATGCAGCAGAACTGAACCCACGACCCGTGTTTACAGCCATTTCTGTTGAAAAAAAGACAGTTTTTGGGCTAAAGCTTCACGCTGATCGTCGTGATCGATCTGGGGTTGCAAAAAGGCTTCCATCAGAATTTTCACGGTGAGACCTGTATTCTCCCCAGGCTGAACCGCTCACTTTCGTGTGGTTTATGAGATATTCATGAATTTGCGACCCTCTAACACAGTGCGTCTGCATTGTGTTTCACATCTAGTAGCACAGGTTTCCACTGGAGGCCACGCCATCACGTTTGTGATTTAGTCTTCTGTTTGAATTATGTCCATTCTGTTTCCCCATCAGTATTTCAGGTACGTACCTGTTGGCGAGTTAATAAAACTTGAGCGGTGAACCGCGCCTAAGCATACAGTAAGCCTCATCGAGTTGACCTGACCCACGAACAAAAGTGAAAAGATGCACACGGGGAAGTTAAAATAAACTTGCGTTTGTGCCGCCAAAGAAAAATCGCGCTTATCACTCTTAATTCTGTCAAAAGATCCCAACAGACCGCCGATACTGCGCATCAAATAATTTGTTCTTCAAAATCCCGGACGCACCTTATCCAACTATCCTGCGTCTTACGTAAAATGCTAGTTCACTTCAGTCACAACCATGTTTGCGTAGGCAGAACAGGTAGATGGTCATGTCAGCAAGTGGTGGAACACGTCCCGAAATGGTTGACACAGCTTACGACACAACGGCTTCACATCGGTGAATTCCCTATCCGAAATTCGTCTCATCGATTGCTAGGCACCTCAAGATAACACCAAGTTTACCCCCCTTAGCCCGTTCGAAATGTGGTCACGCAATCAGAACCCGAAACTACTGACCCATTGCAAAACTGAGTTGGTCAGAACTCATCATCCGGCCCTATGCATGCAAAAGTGTTTAAATCAAACCATCGAGTTGCCGTGGTGTTGACGAGGTTATATTTGACGTGAATGTGTGTGCATACCCTGTCTATCACTAATTGTCTGCTGTACATAACCTTAACACTTCACGAGCACAACGAGTGACAGCAAACGAAATGTCAACAAATGTTAATAATAAGGGTACAGATTCCAACGTATCCATGGGAACCGCGCAGATGAGCGTGATCGATGTACATAATGCAAGGCGTTACAAGAAGAAAGGACTCAATGCACGAGTGATAATATTACAGCACACCAACTATACAAACAAGGGAAGGAAGACACACAACTGGGGAGAAAAGTTTCAGTTAATGAACATGCACACGATACACTTGCTTCTTGAAAGATACTCTCTAGAAACCTCAAAATTTGGTGAAAATGTGAGCAGTTGCATCAATTTACAACTTACGGGGTGGTCCTGGCCTACCAATCAAGATCATGTCAGAAAGAAGTGAACTGAAGATAACGAAAGTGAGAAATCGAAGGAGGTCGCCATAAATTGATGTAGTTGGCGTCCGGGAAGTGTGTGGAGAATCTTTTCGGGATGAAGGGAGAGGGGAAGTCATGTGCTCTTGTGGAAAAAATAAGCGGGCATCTAGACAGGAGCTCGTTATTTTCTCAAGATCAACAAAATTCTGCCAGCCTTGTGAATCACTCAATCAGCATGGGAATTTTAGTGTTTAGGCGTTGTGGAACGTTTTCTCGCATCATGTACCTCTGTGTAATCGACATCGGAACAAAACGTCTCCTGCACTGACAAAATTTTTGGCGGCAATGGCATCGGCAAAAAGAGGACTCACCCCAGACCAAGTGCGCTTTGAAGTATTAGATCGGATCATTAAGCAGCAGTGATCAGCGAACAGAATAATTGGAAAGAAAATTTTAGATGGCAGGTCATTGGTGAAACCGAAGGGCCCCGTGAAAACTCACTGGGGTTGCATGTAACGGACAACAGGGAAGAGCTCACAAGTATGTGATAAGATCTTTTTCTTAAACTATACTCAGGCCAGTGGGGAAACACCTCTAAGAACGTGGCAGTGAGAATTGCCTAACAGAATGGAATTACTCACATACTCACAATGTTGGGCGAAGCCTAGATATACGGCGTTGACTTCTTCGTCCTTCCAAGTAGCGATGGCTAGCTGGCTTGCACAACAGATGGGCAAAACATGAGCGGCATGTGCAATAGTTAGCGGTCTCATTGTAAGGAGGAACACTTGATGTGGATATTCTCTGGTGATAAGTGAACAACATCGCCACTGAGTATCACTGAGTGAAAACCTGACTCTCGTCGTCAACAAAGTGTGCGCAAATAAGCCAACGTGCTGATACACAAGAAAAGTCACAAGACTTTGAGGTTGAAAAAGATATGTATATATAAAGCGTTGCGTTCCTTGCTACTTGCGTTCATGTGTCCACACATCTTCCAGCAAGCTGGTAGGCGGCGTAGAATACTTGGAGTGATAAAATCGGGCCAGTTGATATAATATTACGTCGTTGTTTGGAGAAGCGGTAAAACTAGGTATATGGGTTTGTTTACCTCACGAGAAAATATTTAAAGTTTACCCTAATCTACCTCCATGAGCTTTCAAGGATGAACAATACCAAACCGCATTCAGCCACACAGCCAATCCCTAAAAACTTCTGGAGGTTCGGAGAGGACATTAGGGTTATCATACGTTGCTAGTATGCCTGAAAACCTTAATATGGAGTACATCTTGGTCTCAGGCTAGTTTAATTGCAGTCGCAATGATGTTTATGTATGCGGACCAGTATGCTAGGAAACACAACGACAGGGGTTCATTGGTTGAGTAGTATCAATGTGCCTAATACGCCAGGTAAGCCGCCCATGGAGAACGTCGCAAGAAGCACCAATATTTACACTTGCACACTGGTATACGTCCTCGTAAGATAACACATGAATTCGCTGTCTACCCGTTTACATTCCGAAGTGAAATAATCGCGAGGAGGTCCACCAAGTGTCAGGAACTCAACAAAAGTGGTCACAGTTCAAACAAAAAATTTTACAGGAAAGAAACAATTTTTGAAGAGGACAAAGTGTTTCAGGTGGCACCATGATATTTGCAAAGTGAGAATCGAAAGGTTTTCAAACGCAGTGTGCTGTCAGTCCAAGAAGATAAATTCGGTGATAGTGATCCCTGTGGATATAGGAAAGATGCCTCGGATATCCCTCAGATTCCTTTGACCAGTTTGGCTATCAGTGGAAGGTAGCCCTACGTTTTATTGCTTTCCTTAAACAGACTGCATTGATTATGTTTGTCCCACTTCAATCACTGCTACCGTTTCCCGCAACTTATTCAATCTGATCCCTGGACATTTCTAAATACCGAACCGGAACATGTTTTTTTATATTTTTTCCTGAGTAACGTATAATTCTTATCATTTCTCGATCTGTAGACAGTCGTTTTACTCCAAACCAACCGGTAGCCATTTGTTTGAATGAGAACAATTCCGTTTTATCGTCCCCCATCACTAAACGGTAACGACGTGTCAAAGTGGGACATAACCTTCCCACACATTTATTCAATAAGTGCTGTATTGGATCCAGTTTTTACGAGTGTCTTCTCATTAGCTTTTTCGAGGATGGATTACCTTTTCTGTCATCGGATCCTGAGAACGGCATTTATTGGACCGCAAGATTCCGCGTAGTTTGGTATGAACTCAACCGGTTAGCGGACTATTCAGCTGGCATAACGGACTCATTTCAACCTTCGCTTTTCAGTTGACCCGCACTCAATTCAGACCTTTTCCGCCGGGTTTCTTTCCTACATTCTGTCTATCCCACCCAACCACTGTCAGTACCTCAGAAATTTCCGTCATGAAGTTGGACGCAAGTAATACATACTCCTTCAGTTAGCAACATAATAAAGTATCATACCATGTTAAGATACCAGAGACTCTGAGTCAAGAAATTTAATCCGCCTCAGTGAAAAACCGATAGGTTCTTTGCTTTGAACGTACGCTCACTTGTTGACATGACGCACCTTTTACAGCTTCCAGTGTCCTGTATACTCTTCATGTTATTCTTATCGGTAGAGTCGGCGTAACTCAGAAACTTCAGGCACACGACTAAACATTGTATGTTCTGGCATGGTCCGTGAAAGTCGTGGCACTGGACGTGGTGCAGCATGCGTGATTTTTAACTGTGCCTAGTCTCGCTATAGATAGTGGCCCCTTGTGGCTATTAGTGTGCAGTGGCTCCTGGAATCTACCCCTATGGCGCATCCACAAACTGCGTAAAGTCACGCATAATGACATGAAACACCTCAATATTTGACTTTTTGATCTTGCCGGCCCAACCTTTACATGACGAGCTAATTGGCCGGTGACATATGGACCCCTTTCACAGTTACTGCAAGCCGAGCTAAGTTCCTTGCATGCACCCAAATGAATACGTGATGTTATCATTTTTAACGCCCAATAGAATAAGTCACACTCTTAATCTAAATCCTTCAGGTCACTCGTTAGTTGTTGTGCCCTTCTGGAATAATGTTCCACGGGGTTGTCGCGGTGTACTCAAGGACATATCTGACTTGAACACCTTAAAAATTAAACGTCATGGATTGTCGTCACATTAAGTTACTCGGCCGGATGACGTTTTCCATTGTGTTAAGGTATTTAGGGTGGATTATATTCTTTCTAAACTCTGGCTCCAGAAAGGCAACTGGAGCCTATTAAACACCGGAGGATTTTTCTGGAAACCCCAGGTCTGCAAAGATCAAGACACTGCAAAGTGCACAAAAAATTCAGACTTCTTCATCCGAAGGTGAAAGTTGTGGTCAAAACTTTTAAATCACGACAAAAAGAGGCACGGTTTCTCCTTTTTCGTGCAAATGCACGTGTTTGATAACTCAGGGTGCGCTGCCGAAATATTCCACCTAACAAGGTGAACTGAGCGCTTCGTAACAAAGAGATGGGCGAAAGGTTGGCGCAAGTGATGAGAAGCGAGAAGGATTAAGGAGGTTTCCCGAACTCTCATTTGTAACCCTCAAGAAGAAAACTATAGATAATTATTTTGATACAACCTGCTAGGTCCTGCCTCACACTCTGCTGCTAAATTCCACGTGCCGAAAGAAACTTAGTATCTTCACCTCGCCCTGTAACCACGAATAGGCTTCACACACCAACTGATGCTGGGAACACACTCACAGTTTGCTATATTCAAAACACCTCACCATCTTTCCTGATGGCTTCCACACTGTTGCTTCCAAAGATGAAGTAGCGAATTTTTCTTCTTTTCTCCGAAATATACACATTACCATTAACATCCGCTTTTCTCCTTTCCCAGTGGGAAAACCTTTCCGCTAGGTCCCGCTTTCAAAAGGACTCACAGCAGGACCCTAGCAGTTATCACCCCGTTAACCGGACTTCACTTTGCTTTAAAGCGCTCGATACGATAAGAAAATGTCACAGTTAACTTTTTGCCATCAAAAAGCCATCGGTTGTGTAGCGACCTCTTAGAATGGCTTAACTTTTGTTGGTATTTTGTCGTGAATTTTGACACTTCAAATAGTGGCATGCTTGTTTATCTCAATGGTATGTCCTTTTTCCGCTGATTGTAATTCCCTCATTTTTCCGTTTCGCGCGCTATACGCAGGACGTATTCTGGCTGTACCCTTGTTTTTGTTCTCGGTCGTGGCAACAAACATTGTATTGCGCTGTCCGCTGTTCCGTGAATTATCGCTGTTTGGGTAACTCACCGTACCTGGAGTGAAACTTTGTGGGAGAGTTCCCCACAGTTGGTTGGGTGCAAAACGACTGTCTACAGATCGGGAAATGATAAGAATTATACGTTACTCAGAAAAAATTATAAAAAGAACATGTTTAAGTTCGGCATTCAGAAATGTCCAGGGATCAGATTGAATGAGGGTGAGGGAAACGGTAGCAGTGTTCGAAGTGGGGACAAATATAATCAATGCAGTCTGTTTAAGGCAAGCAATGAAACGTGGGTCCACTCCTGTGTACCTAGTGAGCAAAGTTCATCGTTCTCAATAATATTTCAATAGGCCTCAACAAAATCAACACTGGGCTCTCAAGACAGGCAGGTTTTCCGAACTCAAGGTGGCAAATGAAGCAGCAGCTGTTAACCGGCTTGAAAGGGCGATCCGTACTCTTTGTTCTGTCCGTAGCGATCTGGTGTTGCTTTGCGGGCGCTTTTGTGAAGCAAACTGGTTTGCTGCTCCGTCTTACAGTACCATCTGAAGTTCTTTTAATCACCTGATGTAGGTGTCGGTCATCACCAAAAAGTACCTCCGTAATTACACCATAGGTCCAAACACCTATGGTGGTCCTTTCGTGATGGGAAGCCACATCACCTACCTGAAGATCGCACGGAAACTTAAACCACTTGGATGCAATCCGTACTCCAGGCAGTTGTTCAAGCATCTATACTCTCAAATTCACACAAGACATGTGTTTTGCTTGTCCTCAGCCCGTGGTTTAACGCTACCTCGTTCACAAACAGGCGTGCATTGAAGCCAGGCAACAGCAAATCACTAGAAAGTGTCACTTGGGTCTACGTTTTTCGTCACCACTTGGCGTACGCTGTTTTTGGACTGTCTGCGAGATATATTATAGTGGAATTTTTACACACCCTTCATCCAATTGTTCCTTGTATGACTGTTTCGTTTCCCTGGTTGATTAGTTTGACAGGCCAGTACAGCGGGGCCGGACACTAATCAAGCCGGCATCTCAAGTGTAGTGGCCTTTGGCTTGGCTCAGCCTTTCCCCAAACAGTTTAAACAGACACGAGTCTGACACTTCTCTGAAGGCGTCGGAGTGAACCATTTTTGCACCTTTGTTTAGGGCATACGATCGGCATGAATCCATCGCGGACTTCCCGATGTATGTCTCTTTCAGTCTCAGAAATCCCGCGGCAAATTAATTCCTACACACCATCTATTTTGCACAGATCTCACGCGGGGATTCTTCGGGTTGGTAGCTGGTAACACTCTGCGACCATAAGTGAAAGCACTACTAGCTGCGATCTCTGACTTTTATCAGGCAACACTTATTTCCTTACACAGTTATTTATCAACCTTCAACGGCACTGACACACCTCCTTTCCATGGACCTCCTTAAGGTTGAGAGAAGCCCACCGGATATCAAAGCAGACACACCGACAGAATCTGGGCGACCCGAGTCGGTGCGCAGAGGGGCCTTACAGCTTGGGCGATTTCACCGATTTCAAGGACTTGCACTTGGTTCCGAGGCTTGAGGACTATGTCATCCCAGCCCAGTCAGTCTGGACTTTTCGGTAGTGGCAGCTGGAAGTATATGTGGGCGGCGGATGACTTCCTTATGCCTTCCTGACTGGTGGCGGCCAATTCTTCGCAACTTCAGCGATTGTGAGCGTCTATTCACGGCGCTTCATCTCCTTGGCCAAAGACGGACAACATACGAAGCACTTCCGATTCCCATGCTGCTGGAGGGTGGCTGGCGGTTTTGCACCCAAGAAAACAGTTGACATTTCAAGCTGGGAGAAAACCAGTTGAGATGACTTCCCAACTCATCCGAAGAAAGTAACGTCGAGGTAACGCAAGCATAGGATCTTCTGGGACGCCGGAAGTGACCTTGGAAGGCTAATAGGGTCATACAGGCTGGAAATAAAGTACCTTTTGACGGAATTTTCTTAGGATAAAGCGGTTGGAGGCGAAGAACAGCGCTGGGGTTTGTACTACAGTCGTGAGTCACTCCTTCAGGCCCATGCAGCTCTTCAGATGACTGAACACTTTAGGGGTTTGCGATATCGACAATTTTGTGAATGAATGCGTCGTTCTTGGACTCATGAGGTCAGTGGAACCAGCCTTAAATCAAAATCCGAAACCTTTGAGTCGTCTTAGAGCTTTGGGTCGGCAGTGGTGTACAACTATGTCCAGACAGTCTGGCAGCGCTTGGTCTGTTCTTGTGAAGATCAGCGAAGTGGAACTATCTTTAGACAACTGTGAGCTGTCTTCATGCCCGTCATTTGTTAGGCACACCCCTTACGTTCAGTTTTCAGATGAATGTGTCAAGAAGTCCGAGTGACACCTCAGAAGCCTTCGAATTAAGTCTGCCTTCACTAACCATGTTTGTTGGATCTGGTATGTAACACTTCCTCGGCTTGTTCACAATAAATTGGTGTGGTCGGAAGCTGTTCTCACAGCAATGACCCCTCCCACTTGGTGTCCTTCTCCTCAATTTTTTTGCGTCTTCCTCGATCTGGGCATTAGACAGCGTCACCTTCCGAGCAACCGTCACTCCGAGAAGGCGATTCCTGTGTACTTGGTCATTGGCTTCATGCCAGACAAAATCCTTTATGCTCCAGTCAATGCCGCTCATACATTGACCTTGTGTACTGCATTGACCTGATCGAATGCCATGCAGATACACTTGAAAGCCTCTTATTTTCGTTCGCTGTCTGCGGCGAGCAACGGGACGGCTACGGGTCTGAATGGGATGTGAAATTTGTGCAATGGGCAGCTCCTGTGGGTAAGGAGATAGCAAGGGAGGGAGTAGTCAACTGGTTACCCTTGAGGCCATTACATTTGAAGTAGTGCCAGTGTGGGCACTTCCGGTGCTGCGTGCTGGGTTGAACAACCATATAGCAAACGAGTCGGCAGAAAATACTGGATATGGTGGGACCATCCCAATCAAGAACGACAGGTCGGTAAAAACGCGACGAGAAGAGAAGCAGTATGTTGTTAATACGAGGATTCGACGTGAAAGCGAGCAACTAATGAAACGAAATGATGGCATGGCGGAACCGTAGACAAGCGTGCAACGTGCTTCGCACCTTTGAATGCGCGGGGTATTTGTTGGTCCCCTAGCCTGTTCACACAGCTGTTTAACCGAACATGAAAGTTTAAGAAAAAAGAATGTAAAGGACGACCGGAATTCTAACATAGTCACCAGTTAAATTAGCGAAGCAGACGCCAATACACGGGTTCGAGGCAGAAACCCAAGGTTCCCGGATCCAGTCGGTTTTTTCTGTCCAGCGTCAACTGGACATCAGATGATCTGAGAGGAAGTCAGTGAAAACAAGGTATAGCACCGACCTTGGGGATTACAGCTAACACCAATCGCTGGATTAGTTGCATAATGGAGTTTCGGATAACTGAGAATCGAGCGATGCTTTCAAGTGTGCCGTAGAGGAGTTGCTAATGACCACAGAAAGAAAACCGCCCCAATGGTTTATAATCCCATGAGGAAAGAACTGCTGTTGGAAAACGAAGCTTAAATAGATTCCTGCTGTCATCGCCGGCCGATATCATTCGCCGTGATAAAGAACTTTTCAGTGGGGCCCATTTTGGAGAAGTGTGTGAGGAGTGAATCACCGTAGAAGGGTAAAAACTCGGCTAGATGCAAATCAAGAACTTCAAGCTGAGACTCGCACGCGGTATTTCTTAGGCCCGCGACTAGTTTGGTGGCCGCTCAATTGACAGGCATTGTCTTCCTTTGCCCGATATACGCTGACTGACATACACTGGAGCAGCGATGTTAAATAAACCCCTCAAGCGTTCTTCTCTCCATGCGGTGGAAAGTGCGTTTCAATACCTTAAGGGCACATCCCTTTTTTGCCGCTACCTTGTGATGATACCAGAAGGATGAGTTGGATGGAAGCCAGGGCTCCAAACTCTCCTTCGGACTGATTTACATCACAGCAACTGTACCGTGTCAAGTGGTCACTGCCAGAGTCTCCACCGAGTGATATATGTGCATACTTATTGTCCTTTAGTGAGAGTCCCCAGTCGTCTGATCAGCACCTAATCGCGTCAAGAGCGGTCTGTAATACACTGGGACCAGCCCCCTCCCAGATGTTTAGGCCGCCAACATAAGAACAAATAGAGTAGATAAAATATCCCCGATCCACGAACGTTGCTAGACCTCGTGCTTGTCGTTGCGGCATATATTGGCCTAATCAAGTTTGTGATAGAAGTGATCAAAATATGGTAACGCCAACGTTCTGCAATGGCAATGGATAGGTGCAAAAGATATGCATACAAGTAGAACAAAAGGTGTATCATTGAAGATGGAACGACCCACTGAAACTTCAAGGTCCGTTGAATTAAATAAGCCACAGCACGAGAGAAGGCCACTGCCAAGAAGCAGGTTTGAACGACGACCGATAGTTAATTTCGCACACGCCGTTAGATCACGGACGTTGGTCACCGTTAGATCAGCAGATGCGCAGAGCCAAAATATTTCACTGCGCAATTACTTCACCAGCCGAAAAGTCCACACAAAAGAAAGCGACAGATGGTGCGCAATGACTCCCGTTCATTGTTGTTCCCACTCAAACTCGGGAGATGACGGTGATGTTTTCAAACAAATGCACAGATGAATTTAACAGAACAGTATGTAAAAAACGCACGAAAGTGCATTACAAAATATAACTATGAACTGTTTACACTAACGTGTATAACATACGTACAAGAAAGCCTAGTGGTGATGCTGTCTTACAGCAGTAAAAGGTTAGTGTAATCAGGTGCACTGAGTAACGGAGACAGTATGCTACATCAGGAAGTAGAGAAAACAAAGAAACGTTAATTCAAGCTGTAAGTAACACTAGCAATACGGTGGAGGACATGCAAACTTGACTAATCTTAATGCTCAGGTTGCCAATGAATCGGTAATAATAGCAGTCACAATGACAGCAGTATAGTTTCATTCGAAATTCGGATCACCCGCAGATTCCAACCTCCACATTTTCGATTTCCAAATCCAGGACTTAGTGAAGGCCGGCGTCTGTTGACGCCCTGTTGCTTGGTTGGTGTGATCCGGAGATTGGCCAAGCTGTGTTTTCTGCCGATGCGTTCAGTGGTCTGAAGGTAGACATTGAAGAAAAGAAATGACAAATTCTGGTTGCCCCAACCAGCAGAAACAAATCATAATTCAACCAGTACATTGTAGGAGAAAGGTTGTTCCAACATTTGTCTAGTTCTCTTTCGAACATATCTACGTTCGTGGTCTCAACGACCTTTGCGGGACATTTGTTCCACGCCTTGATTACCCGGTCAGAAAAAAGTTAAATTGCACGGCCGATGATGACCTTGTTTTCTTGATAGTGGGCCTATGACCTCTTAAACCTCTGTCCTGACTCATCACGAACAACTTTGCCAAGGGGCTTGTTCCGGTGTGGCGGGCAATTTTGCACATTTCAATAAGGTCTCCTCTTACCCGCCCACGTCTGAGTGGAAATAAGTTCAACGAACGTAGGCGGTCTTGGTAGCTTAATCTCTTCATACCCCATACCATATGTGTGGCGAGCTTTAGTATTTTTTCGAAGATGACAATGTCTTTTTTGGGATATGGTGATCGAGCTTGGGCACAATACTCCAAGTGGGGGCGAGCTGTAACCGAGTCCAGTGGAATGAACGCTGTCAGGTATGAGCAAGCGATTGCGAAATTCAGTCGATATAACGCCCGCTGTGCTTTTGTCGCGGCTGAGGTGCACTGAGCAGATGGAGTAAAATTGCTAGTAACCTGGATAACCAAGTCTCTTGTTTGATGGTTAGTTGTTAGTTCACCTGTCTGTCCATGTGCATCTCCCAGACAACTGGGAGTTGACTAGAGAGAATTAGTGAAGATGTGACTTCTGGGAACGTTTAGCGGTGAGTGCCACTTTATTGTCCACTCGCAAACTTTCATAATATCATTTTGGAGGACGTCCGAGTCTGACGAACTACCAACCAGCTTTATATCATCTAGATACAGATACACGTGCAGACTAGGTCGTTGGTCAAGTCATTTATACACACCAGAAAAAGCCGAGGGGCGAGGACTGACCCGTGAAGTACTCCACTTAATGGAGAACTTTTGACCGGTAGTACACCTATTACCCCTACTCTACATGACCTTTCAACTAGAAACGTCTTTATCCACCTGCAGGTAGTGGGAGAGACCCTAGCTTCTCGTAGTTTCTAGCACAGAAGCCTGTGGTTGACAGAATCTAAGAATTTCTGGAAATCTAGATGGCAAACCTCGGCCACTTCATGGTCCAGCTCCTCCGTAATAGTGTCTAAAAATATCAGCATGTTAGCAAGGCAAGATCTACCCTTCAGGAGGCCACATTGATGAACTTAGCAAAATGTCTGCTCGCACAGAACTCCGCAGATCTTGTCTCATAATATGCGTTGAAAGTTTTTCTGACGACACTAATTAGGCTCACTGGTCGGCAATTTCCAACCTCCGTTCGGTTGCTATCTTTAAAGGTTGGAATTATGATGACTTCTTTCCAGTCTCTCGCAATTATCCTTGTTTCCAGGATGAGATCGAACGGCTGGACAAATAGCGACGCCAATAAGTTGGCCAGACTTGTCAGGACGGCCGGATGAATGTAGTCAGGTCCTGCAGACATTGTGCGAGGATATCACTCGCTCAACTTCGTGCGGCGCAATGTCCTGATTCAATGTTGACACGCTCACGATAGCTACCAATGTCAGTTTTTTCTGTCAATTGAGTGAAAAAGTAGCAATCTGTGTGTCCGCTTCACTAGCAGACACCATTGGAGCAGAAAATGGATCGTCACGTGATCACTCGTTCTCAGTGGTGCCACAGGCAATACGTGTGTGACGTCGCTGCTGTGCCGAGTTGGGATTAAGTCTAGCAGTGAGGCCATCTGACCGGGTCGGGATCTCGTGGTCACTCTAACATGTCGTGTTAGTGTAAATTCGTTGACCAGGTTGAACAACTTGTGATCAAACCCTTTACAACTAGCGGATCCCAATAACCAGTTGACTTAGGGAGCATTAAAATCTCCAACAACTAGCAGGTAATAGTCCGAATGAAAAGCCGACTGAAATGATTCCAGTAATGCTCCGTCTTCCTCTGGAGTCGCTCCCGGACTAAGATACACTCCGAAAACCCTGAGTGAAATATTAACATGGAGAAGGCTGACGGCGGTTTGAATAACCACGCAGATGCAGTTACAGTCCACCGGCGACTACCTTATAAAACGTTCGATCAATAATAGGCAGCCGCCCCCAACTACATTGCCACGGTCTCTGTGATACCGTTGGAACCCACGCACCCAATCCCCCAGATCTGTCTCTTCCACGAGCCAGGTTTCTGTGAGCAAGCAAATAACTACGGAGTAGATCGCTGTTTGCAGCTCACCTTTCTTTATGAGCAGGCTGCATACATTTGTCAGCAAGCACTTCTGCCCTGATAATCTGGCTTTCTGGCTACTCCGCAGTTTGGTAACATCGAATCTTTCGGAGGAGACCTCCTATAGATGGGTTTGTTTTGTTGGATATGAGGATAGAAATCAAGCCGGCGTACACCCTTTTTCTCCTTGGTGGTTGGCTCCCCTAGACTGCTGGGATTTGAATTAGTGTAGGCTGCGTGTGCCCCGACCTAAATGGAATGCGATCAATTCACATTTCAATTTTTGACATGATTCCAAACACGGCCTATTAAGTGATGATAATTTTCTTGCCTGAATCGCCAAAATTGGTGTTTGAAGTGGAGGCTGGCGCGCAAGTTGGTTCCGTTTCTGGGGTATTACAGTTATCATGGTTTGTGATGCAGTCTTTTTTGGTTTAACGTTTGTAATACTTTCTAGGGCAGAGTTAGAACGAAGACTGTAAAGAAAGCTTCAAGAGTCATTATTGAGCAGTTTTATAGCCGGCTTACCCGTGATTTTCACACCAATAAGAGGGTCTGCCAAGACATAGCGTGCATCAACTCCAAGCGACTACGTAACAAAATCGCCGGCTATGTTACGCATTTGATGAAGCGTTTAGAGACTGGTAATGTTCGGGGCATCAGTGTAAAAATGCAGGAGGAGGAGAGAGAACGTCGGGATAACTACCAACCAGAGGTGTCAATGTTCGATCAACTGGGTGCGGAGCTGGACCCCGTCACACAAGAAATGTTACAAAATATGGTAACCCCCGTTGTATTTTGTCATAATCTTTTACAGAATATCCCTCACGCGAAAAACTTGAGAACTATTCAGCCCATTGTGAAGGTTTAACTTTTTTAAATATAGTGTGGCACGGATCCAATTTCGAGGTTTTTTTCCACACTGCACCGGTTGTGGGTTTCTCTTGTTACGATGAGCGTGAGCTGTATATGGTGTTTTTGAAACGTTCGTCTTTCACTTTAGAACTCGTTTATAAGTGACATGGATCATGGATAACGGCATTGCCTTAGCGTTCATTTGCACACAACAGTTTTACTGTTGTGTCTGCTTTTCGGTGTCTTCCGCATGCCTAACCCGGGCTATTTGTTGATTGACTACCTCGTGAACGGTTCATATGCATTCATCATTGAAAATTCCTGTACTTACCTGACGTCTGGTTTGTTGTGCCTACCAGCGGTCATAGGCGATTGACATTCGCTTAGAATGCGAGGGGGCGGACTGGTGAGTCTTTTCCGCTTCTGTTGTTTGCTTGGGGAAACATGTATAGAGCCTGTTATGTGGGCACCTCAACGGGCGTGAGCATTCCCACGGCAAAATTTGGTGGTGATTCACCCCCACATTCATCTACCATCTGGTCATTTGGGGGTCGGAAGTTGGTCTCCCCCGCGTAAAGTCATTCTGGTAAGACATCAATCCCACTGCTTTTCCGCTCGAATGACGCTCCATTCTTGAGCGATATTCACACATTTGGACTGTGCCAACTGCATTTTCCTGCATTTCCGGGCTCACCTTACCGTTACCCGACTGTAACCGTTTTCGTGTCCAACTGATTTGATACCAATCATGATTGGGTGCATTCTACAAAGGGAACTTGTAATGATTCTGTCGGGCATTAGTGGCAGCAGCGGATTGTCGCATCCACTCTAGGCCCCTAAAGGTGCAAATCTCAACAAGTCCAGTTTGCGTTTCTTGTGTGAGACTGTAGTGTCCTGGGGTATCTCCAGTTTTAGTGCGTACGTGCACTAAATTAACGTTTCCTCAGGTGTACTCAGAAATACCAGACGCGAAATGAAAATACAAATAATTGCGAAACCGAAAATGTATTATGCGATAGTTACAAATGGTCTTGATCAGCGCTAGACGACACCGATACGTGAAACAGCTAGGGAGGATGAGGATCCGACAACCGGGCGCGCGAACAAGCCGGAGAAGATGTATCGCACCGACAAGCATGCAAACAAACAGACGCGATCTCATGTATCAGGCAGACGGCAAGCTAAGGTCCTATGTGCAATATGCGCTAGGATTTTAGGAGGGATTTTACACATCGTACAGCAGGCAGACCTGGGGTATCTCCAGGTCACTACAAGACCCGTGCGTATTGGGTGCCACATGCCACCCTACTGTCTTGTTCTAGTGTGTATTATTACCGGTGACCGTCCAGGTTTTTCTGGGAGTTTTATCGGATCACTGACTAGTATCAGATATCATTGGCTGTCAGCTAGTTATTTGGATCTCGCACGGCTGTAATGGCACACACCCAGTCAGTGGCTAGGCGCGTCAGATCCGAGTCGGTAGTATCGCTCGTGATATTCGCTGTCTGTCAATTTTTCTGGCGAATACTGGCTTCACTACTACCCCTATGGGTGTTGGATGCGGAAGTGCGCTGTTCAAAGGCGTTGACGTAGCATGGGAGTTGCAGCTTAATATATTTGCTAAGAATCGACGAGGGTTCACCAGGCCACTGACTGGAGACCAGGGGAGGTTACGGTTATTCTCATTCTATGACAAATTTCGCTGTCGACTGACTTTGATGAAACGGGCAAGTAGCGAGGCGGCGCTGTGCGCGCCTACTTGCCTGCAGTTATGTTGGTCGTTTGAGCTTCACGCCACCGCACTTGCTCATGCAGAATGTTGGTGTTTATTTTTCTCTTAGTGACTGTAGAACGGGTGGTCATCGACTTCAAACATCCATATTTTGTTATCGCTGATGGTACGAAACGGTGTTTCCGCTGGTCTTGTTTCACGCATATGGGGATATCGGTGTATTGCTTGTAAACCTTCCCTTGCTTACTTGCCTCTGTTTGAGCAGGGACATTCAGTACAAACAGTTCAAGCCAGCTCTCACAATCTTAAAACCAGGAGGTGATCAGACGTGGTCTGACTGCTCATGGGTTAACCCACCACTAGCGTTCCTATTTAGTAAATTTTATTCGAAAATGAAACATTTCTTTAGTTGGTTCTCTAGCCTGTGTATACTTTACGCATGTATCAATAGTCTGCAGCCTAATCCGATGTTGGAAGTGATTTGTGCGTACGGACCAAGAGAACACTTTCCACTTTTCTTTACTGGACTTGAAGACTTCGTTAGGCGGAACGCTGCGCCCGTTATCGTATCTTATACTCTTGTTGGTTGGTTCAGGTGCTGCCGAATAATCAGACGGAATGCAATTATAGGTTTTGGACGTATTTTGCTGCAACGAACCTAATTTCTAACGGCTTATGCGTTTAAGTTCCAGCATTCAACACCAAAGAGCGTGTAGCTTTCAGCCTGACACCAAAGTGAGAACTGGGCGCTTGCTGTCTCCCTTCATTAATCACTTCACAAGTTAATCGGCCAAACGCCCTTAACATTTACGCTGTCGAGCCAGGTAATCTGACGTCTTTACTGGCGCCTCTAGCCCTAGACTTCTCATCATGAAGGCCATAACTTGATAGGCGGGCGCGATCTACGGATGATTGTCTCCATTTCCCTACATCTGTTCATTGTTTGTAATCCTCACCAATCGACCAGGGATTCAATAGGCAATGCCTAAAGTGATGGGCGTAGCCTAACCTTCTTACTACACAACCCGACCAATTAATCCTGTGCGTCCTTAATGATTGAACAAAGGAGCTTTACTAACCCCCACCGTCTGCTTCCTGAACTCGTTGCTTGCTCGATGCGCGCAGTTGGTCATAATTATCGACGGCTGAGTGTTTGTAAACTAGTTTTGCCTTGTACTCTGAGCAGCTACGTGTCACAACTGTAGTTTGGCACCTCTTTCAGCTACCTTGTCTGTATGTCCCTTCAGGGATGTGGTTTTGTCGATTGAGATGATCTAGCTTAGCTAAGGCTGCATTAATTTTGTTGGCGGACCTCTCATGTTCTAGGCCTACACCGCTGCCGATGCAGTCCTGCAGAGCCAGACTGGTCGCAGTCCTCCACTATCCACCGTAAAGTCTGTAATCACAGCAGCCTTACTGGGACACTAGTGCTGCAAAGCACTTAGCAAGAGGTGAGATGTCGCTTAACGTTTTTTCTGTTGAGAGTGATCGGGTAACATTTTATCGTACGAACAGTCATGGCTCCACGAAGGGTGTGGTCTACACCGCCGTTCTGTTAGTGCTGTAATCAGTGTCCTATTATTTTGCTGAACGCCTAGTGGGTACTGCTCTAGGTCCCTATGCATTACCTGCAATATTCATTTCCCTGCCAGCTGTAGACTCAAATTAAACATACGAACTTGCGCCGTTTCAGCGGTATGGACACCGACTGCCAATAGGTTTCGCGTTCTGACTATCTCAATTGCCCCTGTTTGTCCTGGACAGCTTGGCAGTGTCCAGCTGTCTTGGCTTAATCCGTCAAATGGCTGTCGTTTATATGCTGGACGGGTGTTCTGCAATTTTTAGCCATGGTTTTGAGTACTTTGTATGAGTTGTGGCCGCGCGTTTTAGATCGTGCGCTCTGTTGGTACTTGCGTGTTAGCTAAGTTATTAGAGCCTCACATGATCAGCACCTGGCACCAAGTCGCATCTGAAATCCACTGCATAAGTGTTGCAGTTTCTAGCCGCTCAGTCTGTGTTCAACCCCTCGAAATTGCTGGTGCTGGCCGAAATATGTCCCATCCATTGCTGGACATATTTCGGTTCTCATTGTTAGTCGTATCAAACTCGAGGATGAAACAGACTGCCTCACTCTGATGTCGAAAGCTTTTATCACTCATCTAAGCCTTAGGAAGCTGGATTTCAAATATGCTCAGGGTCAACACCCCGTCTGTTAACGATTATCGTTGCCGTTCTGGACTCCTGATTGGCATTTCGAATAACATTTCAAATTTCCTGCTCCGTTGCCCATGCTCACAGAGTCTCCAAGTGACCCTCGGTGTCTCGGTGCATTTACGCCGACAATGAAACGTCGTGAAACCCTATTGAATTGCTCTCCGTTTGCTCCTTTTGATAGGTAGGTGCTTATTCCGGCGAAGCACTGACAGCATTCTTCCAGTAGTTGCTTTATTAACATCGTTCCGAATGGTGTTTGATTCACCCCGGTACCTTTGTTCAAGATGCGTTATGTCAACTTTCGATGTCTTGTCCTAGGTACTGTTGCTTCGTGCTTATTTTGTTGCATTGCTTCACAGAATAGGCTTAACACACCGGGAGCATATCCGCAGGAAGCGGGCCGTGTTCTGCCACAGTTGTGTGTGCCGTCGGTACTCAATATTAAAAGCAATGTTTGACAGGTGTTTATGAAGTTCTCCGTTATTTTCGAAACAAGCTACCACCACTTTTAGACCGGGGGTCGATCACCGGTTTTCTGCACCTCGGCTGGGATGTGACAGCCTCTCAGCTTCCTGTCCAACTTTTACATTTCACGAGATTCTCAAGGGCGCTCCACTGGGCCGTGAGCAGAGATGTAGAACTTTCCCAGGCACTAGACTTCAATACTTAACTAATGCAGACTTTATCATTGTAAGCTGTGACGCTTTGTGAGTGATTCGAGGTGTCCAATAGTTGAAACTGTGAGATTTCGTGACAAGGTTGACAGAACTTTGTCATTGTTCTCGTTATGTTCGGTGGTAGCAGTGCCCGATCGCAGGTCATAACCGCTTGTTCCACTCCGGCAACTGCGGCTGCGTTGGCCCATACTAGGACAGCTTGAGATTATCTAGTCCACAAGTTACTTCGTAGGTTTCATAACAGCAGAATTCTCATGGTGCGTAGACTGGAGCTCTGTTTCATTGTCAACAATGGATTGTCACAATTAGTCGCATTTACTGACCTTGTGAGTTGCGCTGACATTTCGGAATGTGGTGTTTTCAAGTGTGGTGAAAAAACGGCTATAGTTTGCCATTCGCAATCTTTCTTTCGAGTATACAGAGAATATTTACGGGTAGCATTACACGCTGGCGTAACCTGGTCATTCTAAGCGGAGGGCACTAGTCGAGTGCGTGTTATGCAGCCGGTGTCTCGTGTGATGAGAGTGTCATATTATCCACAGGTACTTCTCAAAGCTGGAAGTGATGGTGAGAGTGCCCGTTTAGCAATCTCAAGGTTCTTTGGGGTGGACAAATGCTGCGACCGTTAATCATAAAGCCATCGCTTCACAGCTTTGTTCGCATCCCCTAGGTTCATAAAATTCAAACGTCAACGATTGTGACCATGTTTGCACTAGGCCAGCTGAATATTGATTTTCCCAAGTAGCTGACTCGGTCACGAATTCCATAACCAACTGATTGATGTGACCTCACTGTGACGCCGCCGGGTTTTCGGCTGAAAGACCGATAATTGGTGGAGACCGTTTATTTTTTCCAATTGTTTATCAACGTTTGCTCAGTCTGAGGAACCGTGGAAATTTCGACCGAATTGCAATCCACCTGGCGGCTTCCGAAATTGAGTGTGCAGCCGGCCCACTTTCAACCGCTCTTGAGAGGACCGTTAAAGAATGGTACGCATCTGCTTCGTATATTGACTCGCGTTTGTGAAGATCGTGTTTTTTTGGTTTTGCCGGCTCCTCTGACGAGCGTGTGTAGAATTATGCAAGACGCGTATGCAAACGTTCGCATTTCCGAATACGGGCCCGACACGATAGAACAGCGGATTTTTCTCTTGCGAGTACGATGTTGGTCAGGGTTCTAGCTAAGCAGCTGCTGAGAACGAAGCAGCTGACACATCCCCCAGTTGTCTGCAAACTCGTCCGACACTGCCGTTTGAATCCGAATGGTGGGCTGTTGTATGGAGTTGGTCGCCACCTAGTTAAACTGTTCAGCTCTGAAAACAAGGCTGATTTGAACTGAGGTCCACGGTCGGTGACCGGACCATCGGTGTTGGCAACATGTCCTGCGAAAGTATCACTTATCTGACCTGCATGAAGCCACTCGGCGCAACAGTCTACATAAATCAGTGAGTGAAACATTCAAGTAGACGTATTGGTCCCGCAAAGTCGTGAACATGTTTGAAACGGGCATCCGAAGGTGACCGATATGTTTACTGTGGTGATGGCAATTGTTGTTCTGATAAATCGGACCTTATTCCACCTAGAAGCGAACGTCTCTTCGAAGGTTAGACTGTACAACACCTTCCGCGGGTAAGCATATTTTAGAACGGGTGCTCTGACGGAACGCAAGTGAACTAATTACACGATTGGTGACCTTACAAAGCTAGTAACGGATACATTGATTGAAACAGCAGGTATTAAACGGATCTAATTGTGTTTGGAGCGACTCAAATTCATTTACAATTGAGGGACTAAGTCGCTGTTTCAACAAGTTTTATTTCTGGTGTTTGTTAAAGGCTCTCCTTAATTTTTCCGACTTCTTACTTAGAGTCCCTTCAAATTTTTATACAATCCTGTGCTCCGCTTTGTCACAGCTGACATGCTACAGTGGAATCGACATTTTACCGAATTTAGTGAAATGTGATCTTGTATGCGTCATGTGATACACCGCATACTTGCAATCTGGGCCAAGCAAAAATCCCAGTCCAGGCCATGCTCCTGTAAGCTTTTTGCTTTACCCGCTAGAAAAACGGCACCGTACGCACATACACAGTCACCTGGCGGCTGATTCCGAAAGCGTGCTCGAGTGCGCCACGATTCATACTTGTGGCGTAACTGTAGAATGAGGCGTCATCCATTCAAGTGAAATGCTTATGCGGATACAAAAATCAGCAGGTCGGTTGCAAAGGTTGCTGAACAGTCGTTTGAGTCTGTTTCACATCCTATTCAGACGAACATGGCAGCAGTGTTAGTCTCGATTGGCTACCAGCTTAACCCATATTTTTGGGACGTTTCGGGTTATATATATATGTATATAAGTGTATAATTACTGGGATTCGCAGCCGTAAATGCATAGGTTATAGAGTGGTCGCCAATTTTTAGGTTGTTTTATTCCTCCGACCGATGAGATGGTTGTGCGCACATTTAGCTACAACAGTAGGTCGCAGTTGAACTTTCCATTCGCAATCAACAACTGGAGAAGCATGCTGATTGCTTGCCAAAGTGGGGCCAGTTTTATTTCACGTGGGGGAAAATTTAGGGAACGCGCTGTCGGGACACTGTGAATGTGCATGTCACAGTATGCTCAGCGTGGGTTTTCACGATCTAATGTGATTAGCCTTTGTTACGGTTGGTCTTGAAAGTAAACTTTTATTGTGATTTTACTTCTTAACGAGCTGCCAGTTGAACGTAGAATGACTTGCGCATTGTAAAAACCTATGGACCGATATTCGTAATAAAGGGTTATACGGGAGAATACGGTGTAACTACATGCACTTACTGTTAGCCCCTGCCGTGCTACCTTATAACGGTCTCAAATCGGGGATACTTAATATTACCACAGTCATTTTCTCGCTGAATTCTTCTGAGTCGATTACCTGCTTTCTAATAATTTAAGGTGGCGTTCTTTCATGTGCTGCTTGTACTTCCTAGAAGGTGTGGCGATCTTTGATGATTTACCTGATACAGTACGTGCCTGATGTTACTGCATAAAAATTGAACTATCTGACCTGTGTGTGCGACTGCAAGTGACGTTTTGTTTTACCACTAATAAACTAAAGATAGGAGAAAATGGTAATCGAATAATAATGCCATTGTCTGGGAGAACAGTGACTCCTCATACCTCTCAGTGGTGTATGCCGTAGATTTGAGGTGACTTTAGGAACCCCGTCCTGAGTTCTTTTACTCAATGGTCTAACCTGCGAAACAACAGGAAATACGTTTTTTGGGTGACCCTACTCGGAGCCAATAACTCAAGGGTGTTAATCATTTGGTAGTGAGTGGCTTGCGTAGCCCGGAGGCACAAGGAATAAGACACTAATGTCTGAACCTGATCATTGCTGCATACAAAAGACCTCTTCGTAGCCACTTCAGAGTATTGGATGATGCCGAAAGTTTTCCAACCGTACTGGATAGTACGCCGGCGGTCACTGTCACCGTCGTACGATCAGAGTGCTCTTTTGTTTTGCGGTATCTTTTGAAGTCCATTTAATTATTTGTAATATAGCGATATCACAACCATAAGAATCCTTGTTTCTGCTTACAGGATTTTCTTCCTACCTAAACACGCGATCAGTAGTTCTACATAAAGCTCCGCATGTACAGCACTACGAAGGCATCGTTGGTCGAGAATGGGCCGTTTTTAACAGCACCCCCACGAACAGGCCAAGTTCTACTGCCACACTGGTGAACTGGGAGCACTGGTGTCATACACTCATCATCGTCATCAATAATAACAGCAGAACATTGATGTTTCACGTTGCTGAGTTATTGTCTTATAATTATGCGCAAAGAAACAAATGTCGGGTTGAAGACAGAGTGAGGGAAAGAACGACGCTTGATACATAAAGACCCTTTCTATTCTATGCCTTTTGGTTAAGGGTTTGTCTCACATCTGCCCCACACTTATTAAAAGCTGACAAGTACCACTCGAGTCTTGATTATTCGACCGGCAGTTACATCATAAAATCTGCCGGTACTGCTACAACAACCCGGATTACCAGACATCTGGGACGCCTCCTATGTGTCACCAGCTTGATGCCGCAACTATAAAAATAGTTCTGCTGTATGCCCATAGGATCGTGTCTCACTACCACGGTTGGGGGCATCCGATTCGGATTAGCCTGGCCTCACTACCTAAGCACTCATACACGGTCAGTAGTGCGACATACAATCCTATGGTGTAACCGCTTTTCGTCGGACTGCTCCCCTTTGGCCTGTCTGACAAGGTTGTACCTGGAAGGACCGGAGTCCTAGTCAGCATAGCCCGCCGGATCAAAACAGTACACAAGCCCGACCACCTCATCAAGGTAGCAGTATAGGTCGGGATGATGTTGGCGCAGGCTCTCACCAGTTTTGGAATCAGGCCTTACACCCCATTGAAACAAAGTATAGGTTGAAGCGAATAAATGGGATTGCTGGTTTATTCACACATCGAGTTGCCTGTGTAGTGTCACAGATTAGGTATAATTTGCCTGAGAATTTATTGTATACGCTTTCAAGTACTAAAACGTATTTGGTCCACTTTCACTTCGAAAATTAGTGAGAACTAAAGTTAAACAACTGGTTTGTTTTGTACATCCCGCTCATCTTCCATTTCGCCGTTGGCAGGTTGCTTTGACAATAGCCCCTCAAAGACTCGTAGCAAGTGGCCTTCTCCACTTTTAAACCAGATTAGGTGGATCATTATTCAAGAGGACATAACTTAAGGTAGACACTTAATACTTAAGTCTGTTTTTTTCACTATTGTTGAAATTCAGCCTGTACATTCAATGAGTAGTTGACTACGCTGCAACTTGAAGACTATGGACATACGTTTCAGTAAACTTGACTGTAATTACAGATTCAGAATATTCGGAACAGTTGGAAGAAAGAACAATGAAGGATAAAAGCTAAAAAGTGAGATTTTATTAATGACATTACAATGTTCACTATAGGAAAGTGGTTACCGATCTTGAAGTTGATGCGTCATGTTTCTCAAAGTGGCTAGGGGGACGTTTTCTATTGAAAATCGGTATGTTGTGCAGGGTAGAGAACAATTCCCTCGTGATGTTTCTCTGATGTAGGGTCCAGTGCTAAAAAGGAAATAGTAATCAATTAAAAGTTCAGATTGTGTCATTGTGATACCGAGAAACCAATTACAACTATTCGAAGTTGGTGTGATTCCCCAGATGAGTCAATCATTTGCACAGCTGTCATGCTTCTCGATTGTTCTTCACATTGTTGATAAAGGTTAGCATCACCATAGATAGCAATACGTCGGTGGTTCTCGCTGATGCAGAAGAGAAAACACGAGGGGAGGGGATCTGATTACCAAGAATAGTTCTCTCCATACTCAGACATTCAGCATCAGGGCGCTTACACTCTGCGAACAAACACTCGAGCTGTAAATAAAAGTAGGTCGTCATCAGCAAGACAGCTTCCTCGTGGCTTTCACTGCCGCGCGCCATTAGATGCATTTAATTCACAGACGACTCGGCCAAACAACGATAACGTTCATGCCACTGAGCCCGATTAACCGCCATTTCACCCAGCTTCTGCCACCGACTCTTTGTGTCACGAGGTCTTCAGCCCGGCAGAGCAACCCGGCCTACACTAACCAGCCCCTTGTTGGACGTTTTCACTTCTCTGCGTTGTCATTATCTGCTCACTTCACACGTTACACCAGTCAGCGAAGAGTACTGGATGTAGCAGACGACTAGCTGTCATCCTTAGTACATGACCTAACCATCAGAATGTGTACAAACATAGCGGTTTAACAGAAATTTCTTGGAAATTACCACAAACACCCACTTCTTAACCCTTTCTTTGCTCATTCCTTGGTGCCACTGAGTGTTAGCTATCAAACGGGGACATTGATGGTCAAGTGCGTGAAGACGGTTCACGTTTTCTATTCCGAGTGTCCATGTCTGCCGTAAATGAATACAGTCCTCGCTGTCACGTTAATATACGCGACACGGAGGTCTCACAGAACTGCCTCCGTCACCAGAGATTTCCTCCATTAACGAGTACCGTCCTAGCCTCAGATGTACACGCTTCTATTTCCTCTTTCACACTTCCGCTGTTACAGCTTTCCAAATACAAGAACCGGCCACTAACTTCTACCACTTCAGTGTCCAACACTAAATATGCGCAGTCACAGTCTTACAGCAGTACTTTGTACTCTGCCGCTAAACGCGCATTTCGCGATACTTATCAGAGCATGGAATAGCTTCTAGTATTATCTGTACTTGGAACTTGTAAAACAGCAACACCGTTGTCAGCATAATAAGTCAATCTTTCAGCAGGTAGGGGGTCCGCGTTAGCATATTGCGAGTGCCCCATACTTCTCCGTTATTCCGTCTAGGACAAAAATTAAAAAAGGTGGTGAGAATGGAAGGCCTTGACGTACACCGTTCCTGATGCTGAAACTGTCGGGCGTTTCACTGCAAACCTTAACGTGGGCTGACGTACAGCAATAAAGCGCCTACAGTATGTTTCCATACTTGGTCGGCATATCCTCTCGTTTAAGCGTGGGTCGATCCACTGAACTGAACGCACCTTTATAGTCGAGAACTACAAGAGTTGTTGGCTTGCAGTACATACGATGCTGCTCCAGGACTTGACGAAGAGTGAAAGTGGAGTCAATAAATCCTTGTTCAGAACGGAACCCAGCCTGTTCTTACCTAACACATTTTCCTCTTGAGTTGCGTTGGTTTAACGAATCACACTGGGTACCAGAACCCTAGTACTTACTGGGGTCAAACCAATCTCCCTATGGTTTTTGCAAGGGCCCTGGATTTTTTCGCGGAATACGGTAACTATTACCCGGTGACTCCAACACTGGGATGTTTTCCGTCATCTGCACTCGTTGAAACAACTTAGCCAAAGCCTCAACTGGCGTCTTACCACCTTCTCTCTGT
The DNA here is from genome assembly GCA_008508345.1 of Paragonimus westermani. Taxonomy (NCBI): domain Eukaryota; kingdom Metazoa; phylum Platyhelminthes; class Trematoda; order Plagiorchiida; family Troglotrematidae; genus Paragonimus; species Paragonimus westermani. Next base: position 7,964 of record QNGE01004894.1, on the reverse strand, counting down.
TGGCACGAGAGCCTGTGGACTAGAATCTCTATTACGTTTGAGAACCGAAGTGCAATTGCGAACCACAGTTTTGGTGGGTGGTTTTAAATTCACTGACCAGAGTGTGACATTGCGCGTTTGTGGTGGTAACACAGTAGAAGTTGGAGGCCAGCTAAATTGACTGAAAGTGTTCCGGTCACCGCTCTAGCCTTCTGGGTTTATTATAGATGAGTATGCCATCTGTCTCGCCGATAGCTTCACCGACAGAAGGTCACCTTGAACCAGTAATATGGATAAGCCTGAGCGGTTTGCTTGCGTTTCCTGAGGCAGAAGTGGTTTCCATTTCCTTAGAAGTTCCCTTTTGCCAAGCCGCACGACTGGCGGCCAGGTTACGTTTCATCTGCTTATGGATATCCCCGCTGAATTTGTTATGTGAATTGCCAGGAGGAATGTTCCGGCTGGCATCTAACTACTCTACAGATTTCTTTGAAATACATTAATTGTTTACTCCATGAGCCACCGTGCTGTATGCTACAGCATCTGGCTCACGAATGGCCAGTGCGATTTTGATCTAATAGTCATTAGGATCTATGGGAATGATAGCTACTTTTTAGGCTAGTTTCGTACTTAGGCTTCATCGACGGCATTACTAGTTTTTCAACAATCGACCGTTTTCGGTGGGGTCGTTGCTGAGTGAAAGCAAGAACAAGATGACAAACTACCAGTACATGATCCGAATCCAATTTCGTGCCCCAGCAAGAACGACAGTCCTGAATGGAACCCCGCCACCTATAACTAACACCTATGTGGTCTATCTGATACCAAGTTCGAAAAAGGAGGGCACCATTTATAACAACAACCCTCACGATGCCTAAAACTGGCGCTGGCCAGAAACAGCTTATGTTCAGTGCGCAGCTACAGCAGCCACCCGCCGTTGTCCGAGTGATGCGATACTATCTCAGACCTGTTACCTAAACCAGATGCAGCCGCACCAAGGCGGCCGACCAGGGCGTTCATATCTCCGGCCAGAATGACTATATCAGAGTCACATGTCAGCCGAGGGTGAACGGCCAGATCCGAGTAAATGGCGTTCTTGTCATTGACTTCACTACAAGTAGTTGGGGTATAAATCAACACAGTGAAAAGACAAGATTTTGCATCTGGAGATGCCCTTACTAGGACCCGTCTACTGCTGACAAAAATCTGATCTACCAGTTCGGCTGTGACCTTCTACCTGAGGACTATACCTACTCCATTCTGACCGATCGGGGTGGCCGTGGAGTCATTCGAAGTTCGTAGCCAGTGTGGGTATTGTTGGTTTCATACGTAGTCGCTAAAATGTAAGACATCGACATTTTGCGAGCCCATAGTTCTTGCGAATAATCTCTGCTGACCTGTCCGTTTTAGAGTGCAAACACTAGAAACACCAATAGTAATTCACATTCCAGGTCTAAAGAAGGGACAAGAGAAGCCTGAGGCTTGATGGTAAGAAGTGAGACTTTCGGGAACAAGATTACTATGACGAACTGTATCTGAGATTTGCAGAGTAATTACTAGAAACGGAGGTCGGGAGGAACCCGGGAGCTAAATTTGATGGGAAAACGGGATAGAGGTCAGCAGTCGTGTTTTCGCCCACCCACCATGTTGTATGCAGCGGATAGGGTGACCCGGATTACATTGGGGGACAGTTGGTGCAGCATGGAATCGTGGGTGTTGTTGATATTCATGGTTTTATATTGTTTGAGACACTGTTAAGACTCCTAGACCTTGGTAGAACGGTCGTGACTCTTAACAAAAAAAGCCTGTTTGTCAGGACAGAAAGAAGACATGTTAACATTTCGTCTACTCTCATCAGTCGCAATCGCAAAACGTGCCAGTTATATACATCGTACAGATAAGGGTAAACAGGGACTAGACAAGCATACAGGCACACCAAGTGTTACGTAATCAAAACCTTGGCAACACGATAGATTGCCTCAACCACTCTTGTGCACATAACGTCGGCTCGTAAGTTCCGGTAAGCGTCGCTGTACAGAAAGAGAGTGACATTGGGTTTCAGCTGCCCAACAGCACCTGTATTGCAAGCGGAGGATGGGTGGCGATGTAACAAAACCAACGCTTTTCCCGGAAAAGTAAATTTCATCCAACCCCATCCTTGAGGAACAAGAGATTGTGGCTTGTTAGACCTCCACTTATTGATCTGCCCGGCATAAGTGATTTTTAGTGTGATCATCAAATCGCCCAGTTTAACTAGTTTACATGAAAGTTCAAAGCATGGAGGATTTTCTAATTATTAGAGTTTTGTCAAAATGACTCCTCCCCTCTAGTTAGATTAAAAATTAATTATTTATACATTTTTACTTACGTTCATTTATCAGTAAATGGAAAGGTATATGGCGCCTATATAGGTTTTGTTCACCATTTCTCTCGTCATTCCGTTGTTCTCTAGAGTCGCCGATGGATTGGTAGAACCGTGATGTAATCGTGGAACAGTGTAGGCACAAATTATGAATTTCATGACTGTTCCGTCGAGTACGATCACAGCTGTCGCCGTTCTGGTTAGGGCATACTCAAATCGTTAGGTAGAAATGCTGTTGTGTATGGCAACATGTCACAATTAACCACTTGCGTTTATCCGCAACGTTGACTTTCCCGTCGTGTTCTGTTCATTTCTTATAACTTCTTCCGATAACACTTTCTTCTGCTGTTTTGAATAGTACTTCGGACAACGGTCGTTCGTGAATGAATAACAACTGGACGTATCTGAAAACTTAGTCGATGCAAATTACTCGATAACCTCTTTCTTTTAGGGATTTATGCGTGTGTAACTGTCAACCCAGGGGTTGTGAGCGAGCCGCATCTAGGTAGGGGTGTTTACAGAATGCTGGCCTTAAAATCAAAGGCAAATGGAGCAACCTCACCGGACAACTAGTGCAGAAAATGCGCAAGGGTCTGTCGTGTAGCTCAGATATATAGAAGCTATCGTGCGGCAGCGGAAGTCCGTAGGAATGGATACACTAGATGGTGACTGGCAGAGAATCTCACTATCTCTTTGAATTAGAAATTAATTTTATCCCCTGTTTATAGTATCAGCCCGCTTTGAGGACGTAGTGGTGCCCAGGAGGCACGGACAATTAAACAAGCTCTCAGAGAAACACCGATTTATTTAGTGCAAACGGTCTCACAAAGGAGTGAAGAAATTCACCGTTTCATGTGGTATGTGAAAGGGACTTTGAAAGGAAGGGTAAGTAATGGCCGATAGACTTCTGTTTCCCTGTCATCCATGTTGTTGCAAGCTGCACTAGAAAAGAGTTGGCAGCAGAATGTACACATAAGGTAGTAACCGGTCACTTAACAGGAAAGAATTGTCAAGTTTACTGGGGAATTCGCATATCCCGACATCTTCGATTTGTCCAAGATGGCTGAGATCACTGTCACAGTGGGCCAAGTACAGGAGTAACTGACGGGATTGAGCGTTAATAATGCGGTAAACCCAAATATGCAGCCAATGAGTGCCGCCTTGACCGAGCCACTCGCTAAGCTGCTCACTCTCTCGTACCATTGCACCAAGCTTCTGGAGGAGTTGAAAGAGGCGACACTGGTGTCTGTACCCAGTGGATATGAAGGAGGACGCGTTGGGCTATAAGCATTCCCGTCACACTCACTTATTTCTAGAAAGTTTGAATAAAGGGAGAAATTTGTCTAGTAGGTTACCGATAAGGGGCTCCCGGTGACTGACAAATTATCCCAACTACTGGGCAACCGGAGAGTGTCGCGGTATATTACCTAGACTTCGAGAGGGCGTTTGATTTGGAAAGTCATTGTCCGCTGCTCCGGAAACTGAGAGTTCCCCACCCCCCTAATAACTCTGGAATTATAGCTTGGGTTGCAGGTTTCTCACAAGACCTTAGATTTTGCATACAGGTTAACGTGGAAAACCCAGGTAAGACGTAGGGAACTAATGTGATTTCCCGGAGGCTGGCTCCGAACTCCTGTCTCTTGTTTGTGTGAATGATTTATTTCCTCCAGGATGATGTTAAGATTGTAGGCTATCCCGCAGAATTAACAACACAGCAGGGTATAAATGGGTTATATAAGTGGACCGCAGATTGAGGACTTTCCTTTAACTTCGTTACGCGTAGATGGCTGGCGATAGCTAAAACCACCAAACCTAGAATTATTGGGAGATCTGGTGAGATGATACGTACACAGAGAACTTTCGAATTACTGGACCTAAAGGTCGAAATCATTGTTTCCAAAATGAGAGTCCAGTGTCAGCATGTTGTTGGTAAGGGGAATCTGACAATCCGTCAGCCGAGGGTGACGGTGGTGTCTAGGAACTCCACAAACTTGGCTGCTCTGTACAAGGCTTCTGCACGATTTCCTCCGGAATGTTGCATCCAACCTTGTGGCTCGTGCATGCAAAAGAGTAATAAACGCTGAGGATAGCTTCGCACCCATTCACAAAGGCTTTCAAGAGGTTTCGGTTAGATAATTACCTTAGTAGGCTGAAGGTGCCAGGTTTCTTCTCTCTGTAAGCCAACCGGTTTTAGCGAATGTTGTCGAACCATTAAAGATAGTGACCAGTGAGTTCAGATTACGTGTAAGTTTGAAAGTTGTCAAGAGTCATCTGAAGCCCATTAGAAAAGGAACCAAAAAAGCTTTTCAACCAATTTATTCTCATGCAAAACGGCAAACACGAGGAACAAACTGCCTCCGGAAGTGACCCTGCTTGCGACAGCTATAAATGTCAAACTTGCTTGCCAGATGTTGGCTGAGAGTTGTATCAACAAGCTGGTGAACGAAACAGAAGAGTAGTGATAGGTGCGCGTGTTTCGTATTGACTTGTCAATAGTAACTTCACATTAGCGCAAATTTTGTTCTTGACATCAGACGACTATGAAGAGGGAATGGTAGGTCAGTGAGACAGGATAGGTCACCAATTTTACGGCGTAATCAAGTTCATCAAGCATAGTTTCTAGGTTCACAAGGTCGGCCTTAGTCAAAGGACTGCAAGCATGTCAGTTAAGCACTCAAAGACTAAAATTCCAGTAAACAGAAACCGAACTCCGTATAATTGGTCGAATTCGGGAACTAATTGCGCCATCAGTCAGAAAAGAGCCTGTCCACGTCACTTCACATCACGTTTGTCAACCTACGTGTAACTGCGAAAAACGTTACGTGGATAAAACGTAGATATATTTGATTTCCAGAGTGGAGGAACGTTCGTCTAAATCAGGGCAGATGTCAGTGTTACTACTGGACGGCAGTGTCGTTGAAACACGCAAACAATCAGTGTCCGCAGTCGCTAGAGAAGTTCTAACCACTGGTCACGTTATTGACTCAACCTGCGCACTTACCGTCCTGGTGTGTCATTCCAATTCAAGATTGTTGCATTTACTGAGACGGTCAAGATCAGTCGACTGAATGTAATCTTGCTTGTTCACAAGCAGTTGTTCATTAACCTGATCCTACCCTGGACTTAATGGCCTTTTCTACCCTACTGATCGACTATACACTCCCTTCTAACATTCTGGTACTAGGTGAATCCACTTATGTGAATTCGGAACTGATGAATCAGTGTGAAAATTTCACCTTCTGGAAGAAATTAACTGCGTCAGAGTGGTGAATTACGAAGCAAGCGGGGGATCTATTTACCTTTCCTTACTCGACTCCTTACCGCCCTAGGTTTTGCTTTTACCTTTTCACTAGTCGTCCTTTCCAGTTCCATTCTTTTCGGTTACCGCTGCAAGTTGCCGATGGTTTTCACATCATACTAACTTCTCTAATTCCGAGACGTATTTCGATTCCATTGAGTGCAATTCAATCAGCTGGACGAGAATACCGACAAGGATCATGTGCATTACTGGATCAATATGGCGCAATATCTAGATGACTTCTAGCTTTGCAACTCCAATTGTTACAATGCAAGAGGTGACTGGGTATTACCACGAAGTTCTTACATAGCCGGTCTTGCAAGCAGTCGATGGTCGTAAACGTTTTGGACGTGAAGGCTGATTTCGGTTCCCTGGCTTGTAGCGTTATCTCTAAATGCCTCCCTTATAAAGGGATTTCACATAAACACCTGAATCTGATAATATCTTCATATCATCATTCTACAAACAACGGAAGAGTGTATAGGCAGCTATCTCAGGTGTTCGCCACCTCTGTTGCAGCTTATTAGCAGTGTTCATTCCCCACATTCATGTTTAAAGTTGTCTTGGACGACCTTTTGGAAAAAGTACCTGGGGACTTCTGTCAGCCTGTTTTTGGGTTCTTGGCACTCAGTTGACCACTTGAGGTATGCAGATTACATTCTGTTCAGTCCCCCTGCGGAAGACATTTAAACTATGCTAAATAGGTTGAATGGTCAAACTCTGCGTGGGATGCTATCCGTGCTTTTGGATTCCTGCCGCAAACCTGCACCATGTATTGAAGGCCGTCTGCCTCCGATCAGTCTAACTTACTTCCTGGATGTATGAACCAAACGATTTAGAATGGTGATGAAGACTATATGGAAATCTACGTCCCTGCACAGTCTGTGCTGAATGGGAACTTTTTGGTCCTTATTGCAACCCGGTAAGCATTTTTGAAGGCTCAGTTGCAAGAAGCTGAACATAAACACATTTAGACCCATACCTATGGGCATTCAACAGCATTTCTTGTAAATCAAACTAACTTAAAAATGGTTGAGGATATAGCCTCAACCATTGTATACATTGTATACATAGGTCTATAATTAGTGTAAATACCAGACTAGCATGTTATAACTGTAGTTTCATCCGATGCACCATGGCGTATCGACCGAACCGATTATGTTAAGATGGATACAAAATTGAAATTAATCAACCATAGCATTCTGTAATATATGAATTAGAGTTTACCGGCACATCGTGTTATTCCTTTTGGCGAAACTCTTTTCGAGTTTTTGATTTTCCTTTCACAAATATTATGCAAAGAACTTTTTAGACCAAATCTTTCAGGGCAGTCCATGCGTTCCTTTTCTCGTAATTTTCTGTGCCGGATGATCAAAATCTGAGACTAATATTTTATCATTACGTATAAATCTTTCCTTACAACTTTCTCTCTATTCAACATATCAGGCTTCTCGATTAGCTCCGAACTTTTAATATTATTTTTTATGGTTCTCGCTGCTGTTGGTCTCGCATAGAAGGGCAGCATAAGTTGGTAGCTGTAATCAGTGAAATCTTGTGCAGGACCTTCTTTAGATACCCTTCAGAAACAAAATAAATTAATTTCCATATGCACACTTTTTCCTGGTAAGTGTTTCACAAAGTTCCGTCAGCAGCGCGTTTATTGAACCGAATTTACCATGAATTGCGGCATCGATCAAATTAGAGTTTAGGGTCAAATTCAGAGATGCGCAAAGCTGGAAAATTAATTTTTCGCTGATAACTACCTTTCTGATTAGATCCCAGTTACTAACTCTGATATGTACTGAATTGCCGTCAACGTAATTTTCTAATTGCACTTTATTCGGATAATAGCAATGTAGTATCTCGGCTACAAGCACACCATTCGCAACATAACTGTTGATTAATGTGATTTATGTGCCTTACCACTGTAGTTTCTTATTAAAGTGTGATAGGTTAAGACTTAACAGCCATCGTGCGACTTCTCTTGCAAGACCCGCCATTTTGTTGTCGTGACTATCTTTTGAGGGTCAGAATATTTGCCCGTGTAAAACGATTTTGTACTTGTGTTGACTGTGATCGCGTTGCCACCAACAGTATTCCGGAATATCTGTGAATGCAATAAAATGCTTTTCTGTTCCTAGTTTGAAGTAGTTGTTCTCATTTGTGTATAGAACGCGTCTTCATTGAGTTCTTTGCGCGGGTAACTCGAAATTCAGGTTAAATTTCCTTGCTGTCAGTGTCCGTTCATATTATTTCTATCTTGGTGCCTATTGCATCAAAAATTGAACACGATCATTGCTATTCTTCGTCGAATAGCATAACTCATCG